>JANHZT010009271.1:170942-191461 GCA_032468215.1 Stegonotus admiraltiensis | reverse complement strand
CATACCATACCATACCATACCATACCATACCATACCATACCATACCATACCATACCATACCATACCATACCATACCAGGTTTCTCAACCTTGGCAACATTAAAATGGATAAACTTTGATTCCATGCTGGCTCAGGAATTCTGGGAGTTAAAATCCACCCAAAGCTGAGGAAGAAAGCCCTAAATATTGACTATAGGATGCTGGCTGATTCTGTTGCCTTCATTTTTGTAGATTCCAGGCCCAGATATGAAATGTTTCATCTATGAAGAAGGGCAATATTCTCATTCTCTCTCTCGCTCTCTCTCTCTCCCCCCCCGCTCTCTGTGTGTGTCTCTCTCTGTATCTCTCTGTCTTTCTATCTCTCTCTGTCTCTCTCTGTATGTCTCTGTGTCTCTGTGTCTCTCTGCCTTTCTCTCTCTGTCTCTCTCTCTGTGTCTCTCTCTTTGCGTCTCTGTCTCTCTCTGTGTGTCTTTCTGTCTTTCTGCCTCTCTCTCTCTCTGTGTCTCTGTGTCTCTCTGTATCTCTGTCTTTCTATCTCTCTATGTCTCTCTCTGTATGTCTCTGTCTCTCTGTGTCTCTGTGTCTTTCTCTCTGTCTCTGTCTCTCTCTCTCTCTCTGTGTGTCTTTCTGTCTTTCTGCCTCTCTCTCTTTCTGCGTCTCTGTCTCTGTCTCTGTCTTTCTGTCTTTCTCTCCTTTTTTCTTTCCTTTTGAGCCCCACATCCCTGCTACAGTTCTCTGCCTGCTGAGCCGCAGATAGTAATTGGTTATTGATGGCCTATTTCTATGCTAATGCTGCTCAATAAAACAGAAATGGTGTAATTAACGCTTTTGCTGCACCCAAACGTAAGCAAAGCTCTGAAAGGTCAATGGATTTCATTCCATCCATTATTAAATAAAGAGGAAAGAGGGGTGTGGCAGTCCAGAGCATTTGTAGACTATTTCTCTCTCTTCATCCGTTATTGCTTCCGACTAGCGTGGCCTTGACATTTTCATTGGAGGGGAGATTTCAGTTCTCTCATTCTTGACACAAAGGTGTTGCGAATTAGCATCGGACAACATGGAAATTCCAGGGCATCGTACTCAGAAAAGGCGACTCGACTACCACAACACAGTTCTGCAGCTGCCTTGCAGAACTGCGCCGGACTACAGCTTACACTTCCCCAGGAGCGGTATGGGAAAAAGTCTTGGGAATCGTGCTTTGGAGCTCTTTTTGGTGGGAGAGAACGCAGGGATTGGGGCAAAAAAACCCCCGTCAAAATTTTGAGTGTATGACTAATTAGTGCAGGGATCAGCAACCTGCGGCTCCGGAGCCACATGTGGCTCTTTCATCCCTCAGCTGTGGCTCCCTGTTGCTGGTTGGCTGCACAATTGATGGGGCTTTTGGTTAGGACAGGCAGAGGAAAAAGGATGCCGTGCTTTGAGGCGACTCTATGGTGAGGAACTGGACTTCCAGTCAGCAGAGGAAAAAGGATGCTGTGCTAGGAGGAGACTCTATGGTGGGGGAACCAGACTTCCAGTTGGCTCCATAATTGAACGGAGGCTTCCGGTTAGGAACTTTGTGGCTCTTTGAGTGTTTAAGGTTGCCAACTCCTGAATTAGTGCATCATTTTTATTTAAGCATTTGGGTTATAATATAGTAAAAATCCAGTAGAAACTAAACTTAAAGAAGGAAAAGGGAATAGAAAGGAGGAAAAGGTGCAAGGAAAAAGGAAAAAAAAAGAAGGGAAGAGAAAAGTACGAATGTGATAAAGAAAGAGAAAAGTAATATATAGAGAAACAAGCTGGGTAGGGAATTCTGGAAGTCCACACATCTTAAAGTTCTTGAAATTGAGAAATATTGTTCTGTATCAAATGTCCAGAACCTGCAACAGATCATGCAGCAGAAATTTGGTATCCAACACATTATTTTATTTTATTTTTTTAAAAAATTCTTTATTTTTTTTATTTTGATTTATATGCCGCCCTTCTCCTGAGACTCAGGGTGGCTTACAATGCATTAAGCAATAGCCTTCATACTTATGTATATTCCATACAAAGTCAGCTTTATTGCCCCCACAAACCAGGTCCTCATTTTACCCACCTTAGAAAGGATGGAACGCTGAGTCAACCTTGAGCCTGGTGAAAATTGAACTCGCAGTAATTGCAGGCAGCTGGAAGTTAAATACTGCCTTAGTAGGAGGCATTAGTCTCCTACGCAACTCAGGCTCCTAATTAAAGAGTTAAATTAAATTAAAACCCGAATTAAAAGTTATGTGGTTCATTTTGCTCTTAGTAGCACTTATTTGCCAATGACTGTGTTTGGGGTTTCTCCATATAATCACAAGAGGAATAATTGTATACAGGCTCCCCATTTAGCAACCACAATTAGGACTGGCAACTTGGTTGTTAAGCAAAACGGTCACTAATTAAAACCGCAATGGTGTTTATGATTTTACTTCAGTTTTTCTTTGCTTTATAGATCTGCAAAGTTCATGATGGAAAGATTGGTCATAAAGTCATTTTTTTCATCAACAACATAATTACAAATGATCATTAAACCAGACAGTTGTTAAACAAAGTCTATCTGTATTCACCGCAGCTCAAAACTCACTGTTGACTACAGTGTGAATAATTTATTATCTGCATCTGATGATATTAGTGGCCTACCTTCATATGTTTCCCAGTTCTTCTGGCTCGGAGGTTAAGTGGTAGTATTACAGGAATACAGACACTTTGCACATATAGGCCCAGTAGAGGCTTACATTGTGCAGTGCATATAGACAGATATGTTATTGTATGCGTGGTCAAGTATGATAATTATATTATTATAATATATTATATTATATTAGAAACTAACAGATCTTGCTTATGACTAAAACATCTCTTTTATAGGACTTTTATCATTTGGAGTAAAAGAATCTGCATGGGTAAATAAAGTCTTCACCGCTGTTAACATCCTGGTCCTACTCTTTGTTATGATTTCTGGCTTTGTGAAAGGCAACATTAATAACTGGAAGAGAACTGAAGAATTTCTGATAAACTACACTGCAGAAATAAAGTAATATGGCTTTTCTTGTTCTGTATTCCCTTTCCTTCTCTCGTCTTTTCTGTTCTGAGAGCATTTACACTAAACTAAGAATTAGGAACCTCTGTCCATATCCCAGACTTAGCTCACGTAGCCTCCCACCTGATACAGATGGCACACTAAAGACGGGGTGGAGGCTATCAAAATGCTATTTTTCATATTTTATGTCTGGTGACGGATAATGCAGGGAACAGGAATTGCACATAAATTAGAAGTTATGGGTCAAGGAGTGGGCTGTGATCCAATCCAATAACATTAATTCTTTTTTGACCAGACTTTCTTTGGAAGGCAGTGGTTTAATTCCTCTTTCTTTTCTAATCAACCAGAGGTGACATTCCTTTTTTGTTGATTTTTTAAATTTGTTTGATACAAATTGGGAATCATAAAATAAAAGATAATAGTTCCTATCACACTATAATAAACGGTGGCTTCTAGCTGACTGTGGGTGATCTTGAAATACCAAGAAGGTTGAGATTTGGGTGGGAAACCGTAAGGTAATCCCAGGGTTGAGGGCTAGGTTGGAAAATTTAAAGTCTCAGAAGAAGGCAGTGGCAAATCATTTTCGCATAATTGCCAAGAGATTACATTGACATTCCTGTGAAGTTACTGGGGTCATCCTTAAGCCAAGGAAGGTTTTTAACAATAACAGAACCTGGATTGTTTTGTAGGCATAATTAAATAAATAAAATCATATTACTTACCTGTCCCAATTTAAAATTAAAGCAGAAATTTACATAATCTCTAATTTATTATTAGATATTTAATTCAGAAATTTACCCAAATGAAACTGTGATTTGGTGCTTTGCTTCTAGTTTAATGGATGGGATCCCCCTCAAAAAATAAGAGGCAGGGAAATGTATTGTATTCCCATTTTCTTCACACAGCAAAATTTTGACTGAAGTTACCACCATATTAACCTGGATATGGGAAATACCCAGGACTGCAGACCAGGCAGAAAATGGGACCAGGTTCGATCAGTCACTTTAGATCTTCCGCCTTTACTCAGGGAAGATACAAGCAGCACTAGTCTCTATTTCTTCTTTTTGTTACCTTATCACTAAAACTGGGAAGAAGTCTGTGGATTATAATATATTCTAAGATTTGTAATGTGACTTTTTAAAAAATAAGTCTTAAAATCACAGCTGTAATGGAAAATCTGCCACAGATCTGCCATCCCTTTTATGACTGTAATGTGTGGCCATCCATCTAGGTAGGAATGGTGAAAACTTGCAGGATTATAGAAAAAAATATTATTTTGGTGTGCAATGATATTTAGGAGAAATCTCTGGGTGCTTTATCAACAAGGTAAAAGAAGGAAAAAGAAACAACTGTCAGTAAATAATTTGAGTGACAAAATAAGACTTCTTAAATTGTTCATTACATGTATGAAGCAGAGTAGTTGTAAATAGTATAATGTGTTCTACTCCATACATTTCATTTCTATTGTGAGTCTTTGTCAGTTATATTACCTTATGAAGTGGAGTTTAAGATCTGTGAAAAAGGCAGAAAACTAATGGTATTGCTGAGCTAACACCACCAATCTATATAGTGCCACAATTATGGAAAGATAATTACATTCTACATTGCCTTAGGATTGTTCGATAACTACAGTAAGTGATAAATATCTAAAATGTTCTAAATTGTTAATTGTATATTTAGAAATCTATCATCCTCTGAGAATGTGACAAGTATATTTGGAGCTGGTGGCTTCATGCCATATGGTTTTACTGGAACACTAGCTGGCGCTGCAACCTGCTTTTATGCCTTCATAGGATTTGATTGCATTGCAACTACTGGTAAGCTTTTAAAATTGTGATATTTTAATAGAAATTGTTAGATAGATCTCCATTTTATCTACACAACAGCCTTTGTTTGTGGTTGTCCTGAGGGAGATTGACTGCCCCAAAGTCAGCCAGTGAGTTTAGAGAGTAGAAATGACCACAGTGGGTCTTCTGAATAAACATATTTGAATTATGTGCTCTAAATCAAATACATAAGCACATTTAACCAAGGCTAAATTTAACCAAGAATATTTTTAGCCATTGCACCCAGATACAAGTTTTCCAGTAGATTTAGATAATAGTTCTTGTCCTGGGTACACATTCTAGATGTTTCTTTCTTATTGGCCTTTTGTCACCTGAATACTGTATCCCAACATCTTCCATATTTCATGTTCACTGTAGTTGCATTTATTTTCTCCTCCTAGGGGAAGAAGTCAGGAATCCTCAGAGGGCCATTCCTATTGGAATTGTAGCATCTCTACTTGTCTGCTTTCTGGCCTATTTTGGAGTTTCAGCTGCTTTGACTCTTATGATGCCATACTACCTACTTGATGAGAAAAGTCCTCTCCCTGTAGCATTTGAGTATGTTGGATGGGGCCCAGCGAAATACCTTGTAGCAGTCGGATCTCTGTGTGCTTTATCAACAAGGTAAAATAAGGAAAAATAATTTGAGTGACAAAATAAGACTTCTTAAATTGTTCATTACATGTATAAAGCAGAGTAGTTGTAAATAGCACAATGTGTTCTACTTCAAATCCTGCTGTTTAACTTAAGTTTTTAATCTGTGTGCTACTTAGTATGAAGAAGTCAGTGAATGGACTGTTTAATTATTCAACAATCACAGTCTGATGAATATAGTCTTAAGAATTATACATGATTTATACAAAATATTCATGTTGGATAATATCAATACATTGCAGCTCTTTTGTTCAGCCTCATTTTTTAAAATAACACATTGAAAAGGTCTTCTAAAAAGTGCAGCAAAAACAGGAGTCCAGGTTTTTTTCAGAATTATTCAATTGAAATTCCTAAAATATTTGCTTTTAGTGTATGCTTACAATAATTGCATCAGATTTGGATATCTGAAACTGTTTTATAGCTTCATTGCCTGCTAATACAGTTTGTCCTGAATGAAACATAAGGTTCAAAGAAACCCAATAATTCTACAGTTTATTGAAACCAGTCTTCCTCTTTTTAGTTTAAAGTAAATGTGGTTTCAGTTGATATCACATAAAAATCTGAATTTCTTTTGGAGAATTATTTCCCCTATAAAAGAGACATCCATTTTTCTATCCTATTACTAATTACTGCCACATATACTTTAGTGTACTTTGGAATTTTTTTGAAGGAAGCTTTTGAACTTGGTGGTAGAATTGTATGCTTTTTTTCAAATCTTTTGTAGCCTCCTTGCCTGTTACTTTTTAATCTGGCAAAACACAACAAATGAAAACCATCATTTTTTTCAGATGTCATTGAAAGATAGGAAATCTGATAGATTAAAGAGACAATCCTGCAGCAAAACACCAGAAATACACATCTTGGCTAGTTTGTAACTTGGATAAATGCAATAACATCTACAACTAACCATTATAGAGTCACCATATTTTTATTCTGCTTTGAAACATTTTTTTTTAAAAAAACAATGATTTTCCATATCATTGAAGAAAAAACATTCACCACAGCAATACTTTAAATACTCATATGATGTGTGCAAATTTCAATTTCAGCATTTTGGTTAAAATAAGCAATATTGCGCTGGCTTCCTAATGCTTAGAATGAATTATAGACCTGTTTGCTAATAATGCTGAGGCTATTAGCCAATATATTTTAAATTGGCATATGATGTCAATAGGTATAAGCAATCACTTCAGCATGCAAATATTAATCAAGTCATCCATTCTAATGTAGACAAGATATTCTTAATATATGAACCATAATTGGAAGATTAGAACTTGTACTAATGTTATGATATGGTCTCCATTTCTCTTGTTTAGATTATTCTAATGATAGTGTTTCATTTATTCATTAATACTAAACGATATGGTCTTTATAACCAGATTTTAATTGCAACAACCTTGTAAATTCTGATTAATTGACACAAATATTGTAGATTCCATTGTAAACCTTGGAAATGAGAGAATGGAGGCATGCAAGTTTGTATCATAATAGTCTTAATCATAGTTATTTTAAAATGGTTTTATTATTTAGATTTCACAAACCACAGTAGTTTTGTTACTTTATTCCATTATGTGGTATATATAGTACATAAAACTATTCATTTCTTTTAAAAACAATGTAGATGTTTTATAGTCACAGAATAAGACGTAGAACATTTTTCTTACTTATGCACTATTATCATATAAGCCATAATAAGGAGAAATATACATTAAGGGGAAATGTATAAAGTTTGCTATTGGTAGGATTACTCTTTATCTAAGGTAATGTAGTACGCCATTCTATTTAAAAAGAATGGCATGCCATTTCAAATTATGTATATATAATTTGCTCTTGATATATGATAAGGACTTAATTATTGCAGGGATATTTGTTGCTTGTTTTTAATTCTGCTGCCTGATGCAATTATTCAAGATGTTTGGTGGTGATGCTTAATTATATTATGCCAAGATACATCTTACTGTTACATTGCTCTGGAAAAACTACAGTGAAGATACAAGCTACCTGAATAATTAAAATAAAGTCTTCATTTTAAGGAAAAATTGGAAAGATGGGTCTATTGAAAATGAAAGTTGGTTAAAGCCAAGTCTTTGTAATGTAAATTATCTAAATTTGATTCAACAATCGTTTGACAGATCAGTGTAAATTCTTATTTTGTCCATGCACCCCAAGATCTGCTAAATTGGATCCATGAAATTAAAATTTTATATAGTTATCAGTGTTTTATTACAAACATTATAGTTGTGGAACCAGTCATAATCACTAAACGTTACAGATATTATTCAACTTCAGAGAGTTATATCAAGATTTTTCTTCCCAATTTAAAAATATACCTATGGGAAATATCTCATGTATCATACAGCATCTTTACAATAATTAATTAGGCTAATCTTATTTTTTCCCCCTTTTTAAAGCTTTTTATCATATCACACGTCTGGTTGATGTGACTTACTTTGTGTAGGCTGGGGAGACAATAATTTGGGTTTGGTGATTGGCACTATTAGCTGGAGTCCTTGGTGATCTCTGAGCTTGGTGGTTTTCCAGCAGAAGTTTCATTACCGAACTAGGTAATATCATCAAGGCACTGATAATGTTACCTAGTTCGGCAATGAAATGTTTATGAAAAAACCAAGCTCAGAGAGCACCAAGGACCCCACAAATTAACCCTAAGCTATAAATGCAGATAGTCCTAAACTAGCAGCAGTTCAATTTGTGACCATTCGAAGTTACAACAACACTGAAAATATTGACTGATGACCATTTTTCATACTTACGACCATTGAAGCATCCCATGGTCACATGGTCAAAGTTCAGATGCTTGGCAACTGCTTCATATTTATGACGGTTGCAGTGTCCCAGGATCATATGATTGCCTTTTGTAACCTGACAAATAAAATCAATGGGGAAGTCAGATTCATTTACCAACCGTGTTACTAATTCAACAACTGTAGTTATTTGCTTAACAATTGTGGCAAGAAAGGTTGTAAAATGGGGCAAAACTCGCTTAACAGATGTCTCATTTAGCAATATAAATTTTGGGCACTATTTTTATTCATAGGCTAGAATTATATAAGGCATAATATACTATAGTAGATATGTATACTATAATAGCAATAATAACTTACTTGATTTAGGCATTACCTGATTCCAGAATCAAACAAAATTGAATACAATATGAAAAAGGAAAAAAAAGATAAATAAAAGCAAGTATGAATGCATAATATTGTGATGCTGTTTAAGAGAATGTTATTATTGCACTACTCCAGAGATTGAGGACAATTGGTTATGATCTACATTATATAATCTGTACGATGAATGATATTGGACTGAATTAATATTCAATCCATGAAAATGAATGATCCATATCAGATGTTGGAACCACACTATAAGTCCTTCTAAAAAAGTCTGTGTATTAATATGGTGTTTTTGTACCATTTAAAAACTAACGGATTCAGGAAACTTGTATCTTAACTGTAGTTATCACCATATATCATATTACCTCCTTGCCAAAGTCCCATATTCCAGAATCACTTCCTGTATTAGTATTGTGTTGTTTTTCTATAATAAATTGCATGATTTGGTGTTGGCCATGTTGCATGTTCTTTTGCTTTTTATTCAGTCTCCTTGGATCCATTTTCCCTATGCCTCGTGTAATCTATGCTATGGCATCGGATGGCTTGCTTTTCACATGTCTAGCTCAAATCAACCCCAAAACGAAGACTCCACTTGTTGCAACTTTATCATCAGGGGCTGTCGCAGGTGAGGTCCTAAGTGAATATATTGGAAGGCAATGGATGCCTTCAGCCACAGACAACCTTCAGAGTGATACATGGAAAGTTATCACTGTATTTTATTGCAACTCAAACTCTAAATTGTGATTCTCTGAGTAAAAATATTATTTTGCCTGTCGCAAACATTGTTGGTTGGAAAACTAGGGTTTGACCGAGAAAGTACACCCATTTCTATCTATGTCTATATGTTGGGTTAGCTTTGGCATGTACTGTTGTTACTGCAGCACTTGAACAATTACATTTTTTGTTCTAGTCTTCTGGGCTCTATGTTCCCTTTGCCTCGCATTCTGTTTGCCATGGCACGAGATGGTTTACTCTTTAGATTTCTTGCCAAAGTGAGCAAGAGGCAGTCTCCAGTTGCTGCCACATTGACAGCAGGGCTCATATCCGGTAAGCTCTGTATATTGAGGTTTCTTAACTGAGACCTGTTTTCGTATGCATGGCTCTGTGATATGATGGGCCTTGCTTGCTAATGGTTCGTGCATGTAAATTGGGAACAGAATGCTGACTAATCAGAAGGCATATTTCATTTCAATTGTGATTATGGTGGTGGTGGAAGAATGAGCTCCTTACAGTTCTTCTCCAAAGCTTTCCTTCAGTGTGAACAATGATATTGCCTGGTATGTGTGTGAAATAAAGAGTAAGTTGGTTATCTTGATAGTTTACTGTTTTTTCAATGTTCCCATTGTGCTTTTTGTACAAATTCCATATACACTTTTCTACAACCAGTCTCTGCATCTCCTCTTAAGTCATGCTAAGCAGCAAATTTTGCCAAAGGAAAGTGGCATGAAAGCTGTGCCTGATCCCCTCTCCATCTGGCACAGTTGCAATCTCAGCATGTTTTATGTCTCTATTTTAAACAGTGTTAAGTTTTTACGTGTTGAATTTTTCATAAAAATTGCCAGTTCAGATTATTTAGCCACATGAAAAAATGCTGATTATTTTTACTCCCACAATATGTATGATCTACTCATTAGTAACAAAACAAAAAAGGTCAAGAAGTAATAATATAATATAATATAACTATAAAGAACATTTACTTTATTTTACCAATTTGTGCATTCTCTAATTCCACTTGCAAATTGTTTTATATTTCTTCCCAATTTCCTTCTTTTGCCACTTAGGGGTAATAGAGAATGTTTGAAGTGGGATTGATGGCTATAATAGTATCATGTTTCTTTTACTCAACAAAATAGCAAGAAATTTTACGAAAAGAAATCACTCATTGAAAATCTAGTTCTTGTTTATAAACAAATATTGTACCTGCAGAAGACAATGTGACTAATTTTCTTTCCTCTTAACAGTCTGTCTACCATGTCTTTAGTAAAACAATCCAATACATTTTATTTGTTTCAACACTGTTTAAAGAGAGATAGTTTTTATGGATGCCTGAGAGTTCAAAATTCTTTGCATGAGCTTTCTGCAAGAAACAGATTAACCATGACCACAGTTATCAGATTACTTCATATCTATCTGTACCCTATCAAAATAAATACAATTTGATCTAAAATATTACTTAATTTGCTCAGATGGATCATTCACAATAAAGTTTGCCTGAAACATCTGCATGCTTTTTAAAATTACTGTGACTTTCACAAATAAGGTTGGGTTTTTTTCGTATTGTCCATTTTAAAACCCAAACATTGCAAATGATTTGAGAATAATTTTAACAAAAGCTTCCAGGAATGAATTATTTATCTCAAACAGATTATAAAGATTGCTATAATGAACAAACTTTAATGGTCATATAGCAATGATTTATCCTATTCAAAATTAATATGATTATAATTTGTCAGAAACTGCAAACAGTTCGTAAACTCTGTAAATAAATATTAAATGCTTAAACATATAATGATAAGAAATATATATAAGCTTTGCTTAATATGTAGATACTTAATGCACATGCTGTTTTTCCTGTTCTTCTAGCTCTAATGGCTTTTCTCTTTGACCTAAAAGCCTTAGTAGACATGATGTCTATTGGTACACTTCTTGCATACTCATTGGTAGCTGCTTGTGTTCTCATACTTAGGTGAGTTCTGAAATTGAGTTTATAAGCAATTTGCAAAAGTAACTTTTCTGTAAAATAATTTTTGTGTAAATGGTTTTGCTTCTGCCTCAGTTACAGAAGACAATATATTTAAATGCTGGCCTTGTGCACGAGGTCATCATAAGATTTCAGACCATGTGCAGTTCCTATATTTCTGCAGATTTTAAAATGAACAAAACTATGTATTTGTGAAGATTCAACCCTGGGGAAGATCTGCACATTTAAGGCAATGGTTGTATTAGTGTATTGACAATCTAGTGACGCTGAGGTGTCATGCTGCCTCTCAAATCTGTAAGTGGCATCTCCTGGTCAAAAAAAAATAATTCACAAATTGTCCCAAAACTTTATGCTCTTATATGAGATTTCATAAAATGATACCATTTCAAATTATCATATTAAAAAAATAAATTAAATTATTTTAAATGTAATTTGAGATTCTCCAGAATATTGCACAGTGGTCCTTACTCCTTGAAAATTAGGCTGATGCCTAATCAATTAAAATACTGTAACTAAATCAGTGCTGAGTAGCATGTATTCTATAGCTAATTTTGTTTTTAGACTGATTTTACATTAGCAACCCGTGTCTGCACACACAGGTACCAACCCAGTTTAAACTACGAGCAACCAAAATATTCAGCAGAAAAAGAGGCCCTTGCAGGATCAGAAGGCGAATGTAAAAGTGAATCTCAAATTAGCATGATACCAAGAAAGAGGTTTAATCTGCAAATGCTGACTAATCCATCAAGTTTACCAACTGAACAGTCTGCTACTGTGGTGAGCCTTCTTGTGGGTCTTTTGGGTAAGTCCAAACCTATTGGAATGCTTTTAACTTCTTTGAAATTTTAGCTATATGTAAAATGCAGTTACAAGATCAAATTCCTATGTTTTGTAGTAAATTAGTCCTTCGATTCAAGTTCGAAGAAGTGAGGACTTGTGTGTTCTGCATATATGTATCTATGGTTCTTTTTAAAAAACATTAACCTCTACTTTTTGTATATATCACAAATTTTCATATTTTTGAAATACTAAAATAGTCTGTCTTTTTTCTGTTTTCTTTGATCATCTCCACTCAGCTATCCTGATTTGTGGATTAAGCATTCTGACAACCTATGGAATTCATTCACTTGCAAATATGGAGCTTTGGAGTATTTTTCTTCTTGCGTCTCTTTTCATACTGTTCGGGATAATTATGTTTATCATCTGGAGGCAACCTCAAAATCAACAGAAAGTAACATTTATGGTAAAGGGTCTTATTGTAGATATCAAGTTTTCATTTTTTTAGCAAGGAGGAGGAAGAGTGTGGCTAGCACTGCTATATTTATTTGGGGAAAATTGCATGAAATGTGGTATGATCACCTGAGGTAAAAATCAATACATAAATGTTAACAAATGTTATAACAATTTATTTTTGGCAACTCTGGAAGTTCCAAAAAAGAGCCAGAGGTGCATCTGAGCAACTAGAGATAAATTATCTTGGGCACAACAGATGGTCAAGCAGCATGTTTCTAAGCAGTTGGATAGGATGCTGCAATTAACAGAACCAATGTTGATTTGTAGCAAAGGAATCATCCCAAGTAGCCTTCTCTCAAAAAGATCTAAACAGGCTTAAGCAGTGGCCAGGAGGGAATAGGATAGAATTTTACAGAGAGAAGGATAAAGTCTTGCACCTAAACAGGGAGGTTGGTTTCAGGACACGAGGGAGTAAAGGCATACAAGGATTGTTTGGTTTATTGAAGTACATTAGTTGAAATCTAAGATTTTCCAAAGTAGAGCCTTTAACTCAAAATACACATTATAGTATAAAATATAAGTTAGTAATATGCACCATCTCAGACTGTTACTCCACCTAGAGCACCTTTCTCTAAACATGTAAGCTGCCAACTCATGATTTTTCTACCAAGAGCCATGGATAGTATCTTTCTATAAATAGAAAGTATTTCTGAAATCTCTATGTGAACCTGACCCCAGTAGCATGTCTTTGATGCTACTGTGAAAGGTCTCCTGACATTCAGAAGTGATTTTATGAATCCTGAAACACCCTGGTTCCTGTGAAGGGTTCCCTAGCATTTGTTCCATCCATGGGTGTTTCCTTTGCTATTTCAAGTTAAATATTTAGGCAATTATTTCACTCCTCTACTTGAAGTGTAATTTAGATTGGGAATCATAGGCAAGCTCTATGGAGAAGAACATGGTTCATATCTAGTTGTTGTGTTATATTGACATAGGTGTGCTTTGATTCCATATATATACTACCCTGTTTCCCCCAAAATAAGACATCCCCTGCTAATAAGCCCAATCGGGCATTTGAGCACATGGCAATAAGGTCAAGCGCTTATTTCAGGGTTCAAAAAAATATAAGACAGGGTCTTATTTGCAGGGAAACACGGTAGCATTTCATTAAATTTTGCAAATTTTAATATAAAGTATTAAAGTGTTGGCTTTGGGTATTTTAGCAAATACTGTGAAATATTTATTCTTAGGTTCCGTTCTTGCCATTCTTGCCTTCTTTAAGTATCTTAGTGAATATATACTTGATGGTACAGCTGAGTGGAGAGACATGGATCCGGTTCAGCATCTGGATGGCACTCGGTAGGTATTCCCTTGCCCTTTTTTTTGTAAAGTGGCTTCTGGGTGTGTCCATGTGTATGCCTATGCATAAATATTTGCCCAGATGTCTTGTTGGAAGAGGAAATTTTCTAGGACTGACGTTGACAGTCATTTGCAACAAGTTAAGGAAACCAATCACGGCATAAGATTTTTTTCCCCTAGTCTGTGCTTTCTTTTTTGATCTATTATGTGTGTGTGATAAATGTATGTTTGTTTTTTTTCTGCATTAATACAAAAGTTCCCTGCGTCCAGTTATTAAATTTTAGTAAAATTTGTTTTGTACAGTTTTCTCTTATATGTCATATAATGAGACAGTAAGAATTACAATTCAACAGTATCAACTATCAATGTTAAAATAATATTTAAATGTTGTCTTGATATGTGGGAAAGAATCTGTATATCACACTTAGAGAAGATCAAAAATCAAATTGTAATCTTCAGTAGAGTTGTAGAAATTTTACTGACATACGGCAAGTCTACAAAAATTATTGGTTGTTTTGTTTTGAAAGGACTCCTGATTTACTTTGCATATGGCATCCGGCATAGTATGGAAAGCTGTCCCAAAGAGGAAGAGGAAGATGATGACAGCTGCTCAGAAAGAAGCGAAACTTTAGAAAAGAAGCACATGGGAGATACAAATGAACTTGAACATGCAAATGAAAGTGCTCAGTTTATTCCACATGAAAAGACAAGTGAATGTTAGCAGTCATTGATAAACCTGTTGTGTGCGCTTTTAGGCAGTGATGGCAGCAGAATGGAGTTGCTGGTGAAATGGTGAACTACTTGCTCCCCCAAAATTAGCAGTAACCCACTTGTGCTTTATGGAAATATCTAGTAGAATACATGAAAGATGATCTAAATTAGTTGCTAGATATCTCTTCCTTAGAGGGTTGCAATCTTTAAAAAAAACTGAGCAGGAAAGTGGAGGGAAATAAATTTCCTAAGGGGGCCAATCTGACTCATCTGTCATGTTAAAGAAGTTGGTGATTTCCTTAACAGTATCTTACAACTTTAACTGGCATGTACTATATAACTAATTATTAAGGAGTATCTAAAGAAGAAGAGTTGAATATTATGGTTTATAATACTGGAGATGTATTAACTGCTTTTAAAAATAGGGTAGCATTGCCAAATAATCACACAACTACCTGATTTCCATCACTTTCTGTACCTTTCCATACCTTGTTTCTAACCCAGCCACCTTTTGTGGTGTCTTCTTCTGTGTCGTTGCTTCACATTGCTCCTGTGAATGAGAGGCTGAGGCTATCCTTAGCCGTACATTATATCAGAAGTAGCCTCAGATGTATAAACTCAGTTATACTTTGTCGTGCAGAGTGAGGTAATGGTCACTGACTGGGAACACAGCAGTCGTGACAGGATGAGGCTGGCAAGAAGAATAGAAAATATAATACAATACAATATTGAGCCGATTTAAGGATGAGTGGAGATGACCTCAATTCAACAGTGGGGAAAGGTCCCAGATTCATAGAAATTGCTGAGGGGAAAAACACAGTTATCTGACCTTACTTCTGCTTTGCTGTTATCTACAAGCAATATAAATTATGACAATTCTTCTAAAAAAATATTTAAGAATATTTGAAATGGATATATTTGATAGAAAATCTAGTTTGAAATTCTGTTTGTATCAGTTTTATTTCCCAATTCTTCATCCTTGCCAATGAAAATGAAAAACATGGATGAACGATTAATTTAAACAAATGATGAAGCACTAGCAAAATGGCACTTCTGTGGAACTGAAGTTTACAAATTGCTGATGCATCTGTTGACTTCCTTCATATATGGATGTCCTGAGCATGTTAGTACTGCCAGAGACTGGGCTGCAGAACTGTGCACCCATATATTAACTTGGTAGATTATTCAATTAAATATAGAGGGGAAAAAACTCTGTTCAAAAACTGGCTGATTTGGGGATGGTGGTGAGTAGAATAAGTGTTGAACTTGCATGTTCTTCTGTCCTGCTCCAGTTACAAAGAATTTGGAATGTTTCATTTAGGTCATTGACTGCTGTTTGCACATTTCATCACATCCTTATCAGGTGGTGATTACTTTTAACTAATTTAAAATGTCAATTTCAAACTATGATTTATAAAATAATTTAAATAATCCACAGTTAATAGGAACACAAAGTGAAACATGATGTTAGATTAGATATGAAGGACTGTCCTCTCCCGTCACTTCAGGAGTGAGGACCAGGCAGTGCAAGCTTTGGGCCTACTATCGCTTGTTCTCCTCACCATAAATTGTGGTTTGTCCACAATACCCAAACATAGCCATTAAATTCTTCTTCCTGTCTAGGAAGCAATTCTCTTCAAATTCTTTTGTCACCAGAGGTGATAACAATATTTATTAAATAACTCATGAATAAATTTTTATTTTTGTGATGTTCCCTCTGTTTATGAAATAGAGGTACTGTATGTATGTATATATTGCAGAGAGGAGGGGAAAAATGAAAAACATAGCTCAAATGTTTTAGCAAAACTAATGTTTAAGTGTGATAGGTCTTTCTTAAACTTTGAGATAATGTGCTGGTACCCATTGCTGGCTTTACCTTTTGGGTAAGATTGTTGGTTGACGCTATATAAGATAGTTATATAGTTAGTTCCCAGCATATCATTTGGGATAAGTCAAGGCACTGAATCTACTTTAAGAAACATCAAGTATAAGTGTCAGCAAGTCCCAAATAATTTTTTTTCTTGAGTCCAAGAGGGTTTATTTCCATCTTTGTTTGACCATGTAAGGATTCGTTTTTAATTTTTAGGTTCATTTTCTTTAAACAATCAATAAAATGTTAACAAAGGTAATGAATAATTTAAAAACCCATGTGTAATTATGTGTTGCTTTAATATACTGTACTTACATTTGCACTATTTTTCCCTACTTTAGCCTGCTTATTTATGTATAACTTGTGAAACTAACATGTCATTGCAGTCTTTAGTATGAATAGCAGATGAATAGTATGGGAGCACAATTATTTTTTAAAAAATGTAAGCATACAAACTTCATTTAGCTTTCTATGCTCAAGTTTATATAAATGGATACAAAACATTTACAAAAAGACATGCAGTGGGGAAGGCACCTGAAGAAACAACTGTGCTGTCACCATTTGGTCATCTCAGATATACATGTGAATATTGAAATTATGTGCAAAAGAACTACATCTGGAGGTATTACTTGTGTTATTACTTATAAAACAGGCAAACATGCATGGGCTTTTTCTTTAAATGAAATTTAGGGAAATAACTTTCTGAAGGAAAGTCGATAAAATAGAGAACTAGATTTTTAAATTTTTAGGAACTATCTGTGGAAAAACAACCTTGTGACTGAAATTTTATGTAAATTATGATCATTATTTAGAGTATACAGAATAGTTCTCCTCATCCAATTCCCAAACTGTTATAAAATTAGATGGGTGATCTTTTAGTATGGGAAATGAAAGAATAACGAAGAAGTTATTTTTACATCTACAGCAGCTTTTCAAAGTAGTTATCTAAAGTTATTTTAAACTGTTTTTAAGATATCTTTTCATAACAAATGTCTCTAGCTTGTTTAATTTTAATAGAAATATGTATGTTGTAGATTATTTATACAAGCTGTGAGACAGACAAAATTTAGAGAAACCTTCAGACAGAATGTTCAAAATTTACATATTTTGTACTGAGCCACAACTGATAATGAAAGTGCTTCTTCTTAGACAAAATCCTTCTAAATGAGAAAAGAAATATTTCTAATTAAATTTGTATATTTATATTTTAATATTTTTCTGCAAAAGGCCACATTGAAATTAAGCATAGTGCTTTAGAAGTAAAGAATTATTATCAAATCTTAGATAATGGTTTATTCTAGATATTCATCATTACTTTTCATGTGCCATTGTTTTTTTTATCTTGCGGGTAATGCCTCTCTGCCAAGCAAATGGAAAATGTTGACCCAAATTGAAAAATGCTAGGGAATGCCAGGACACTTGGCATTCAGACATCAATGCACGCATAAACCATATTTACACACCATTCCAAGGAGCACCAAGAACTCCACAGAAAATTTTAAACCTAAGACTTATATACAACCATCTTAGATCAAAACAGTCATACGGTTCTTGAGCTTCTTTTGATAGATTCAGGTTATTTTGGGTGGCTTTACGATTGGTAAAAGCTGGGTGATTCTAAGAGAGAAAGATCTTTAGGCCCATAGTCAAGTACATTTGGGAGTAATCCCTAAATGCACATACACTTAGTGTTACCCAGTAGCATCGCCAATAGGCTTTGTTATGCTACCCTGAGAAAAAGCCCCATTAAAATTGAAGGTATTTACTCCTGAATTAACGTGTAGTTCATTAAATAGCTTTCATGTACTTAGGGCTGAGCTAGTCAATGGTAATAGTGCTCTGTTTTTAATAAATAAAAATGTATTTTTCCTGCAGTCACTCTTAAAACACATAAGTCTGGTTGGATGTGATCACTTTATTTTGAGGTTACTGTACTTACTTATTTTGAAATACATAGTAGCACTATAAGGGAGCCTAAGTAAAATACATGCATAGACATAAAAATCTGAGGATGTCATAATTTTTCACAACTTTTGTCGTGTGTAATATAGCATTGAATGAAAAAGAGTATATGGGTAGTCCTCGACTTACAACTAAGTATTTAGTACCTGTTCAAAGTTACAACAGCACTGAAAAAAGTGACTTATGACTGTTTTTCGCATTTATGATTGTTGGAGCATCCCCATGTTCACATGATTAGAATTTGGACACTTGGCATCTAGGATAAATTTATGATGGTCTCAGTGTCCCAGGGCCATGTGATCACCTTTTGTGACCTGACAAAGTCAAGTCAATGAGGAAGCCAACTTCACTTAACTGTGTTCTAACTTAATAACTTCAGTGACTGACTTAACAACTGTGGTAAGAAAAATCGTAAAATAACTCACTTAACTGCCTTGTTTAGCAATGGAAATTTTGGGCTCCATTGTAGTCGTAAGTCAAGGACTACTTGTATTTGCTGTATGGGCTTGTGTTGGCTGAATCCTTACCCCAGTTACAAGCCATTCTTTCAGAAGGTCCAAACATTTTTAGAAAGATCTGAATTATACCGTGTTTTCCCGAAAATAAGACCGTCTTATATTTTTTTGAACCCTGAAATAAACGCTTGGCCTTATTGCCATGCGCTCAAAGGCCCAATTGGGCTTATTATCAGGGGATGTCTTATTTTGGGGGAAACAGGGTAGAACACCGTTTTGTATATTGTATATTGATTTTTAAATTTGTTCTCTAGAAACAGTATTTTATACATGTACTCCTATATAGGGGGTTCTCAGTGTACACATTTTATCATAAAGCAAAAGGTATTCAAATGTAGTTTGGAGAAAAATTCACTATAATGGGCCTTGGGTAGGGTGACTTTTAGTGAATCAATGTTTCTGTAAATATGTATTTTTTTTCCTTTCTCTTCCTGTCAACCTGCCATAAAACTAAAACTTGAGTGGGAAATCTAGAAAACTAGAATAAATCTCACGACAGGTCACATTTTATGCAAAGTTAGCTATATCGCTGCCTATGTGTATATAAGTAGATAGATGACTGTAATCATTATTATTGTGTGTATGTTTGTTGTTTATTAAAGGGGAGAATCTTTTTGTAAAAGTCCGGCAAGATATTGTGTAAACAACTAAAGGAAAAAAATCCACTTTTATTAATGTATAATCACTTGCAACATGTGAAATAGTAAAAAAAAAAAAGGTAAATCGGTGCTTTGGTTTTTTTCACTTTTAAAATAATAAATGATAAGAAAATGTTCTTGCTATCGTTCACTGTAAAATACTGCTTTGAAGAGGGTTGTGCATTTGTTCTCTATTTTTAAAATAAAACTGAAAAAAATGTGCATAGATCACTTTGTTGTCCTTATTTGTGTTTGGGGGGAAAAGTTATAAAGCAGCAATTGAGAAAAAACCATCATGTTCAAATAGTGTAAAACAAATGTACAGGAAATTAAACAATGTTCAATAAGTTCATGATTATCATTTTAAAATAATTTGCCACCCTACAATAAACAAAACTCCTGGAAGCAGATTCAAAGCTGCTACTGTATTATACTTAAACTTCCATCCATAATTAAAGTATTACCGCAAGCAATCCATTCATCCATCCATCCACCCATCTTGCTCCCTAGCTGAATTTTTTTTAAATACCAATTTTATTGTTTTTTAAATAACAAAACAGCGAAAAGGAACAAAACACAAAAGATACATTCACTGTCAAAAACATCGATCTGCTTCAAATTTAAGTTAAAAACTACGACAAAAATCTACGTAGTTTATCGTTACAATAGTAAACAATTCTCTCTCTCTCTCTCAATGCAATTTCTTAAACAATGTTTAGGAATTGGAAGGCTTGAAGCGTGGTCTCAGCTTTCGGGGTCGTCTCCCTTGCCTGCCCGCCCGCTTTTCCCTCGATGCTCGCCACCCCCACGGAAATGGGGGCGCCCCTAATATTCTTGCTGGGTCGGAGAGAGGCTCAACCCGTCCTGGGAGACCTGC
>JANHZT010009271.1:139964-151693 GCA_032468215.1 Stegonotus admiraltiensis | reverse complement strand
GGGAGAAGAAGCGAGGGGGCGAGGGCACTCGGGTCCGGCGGGAGGCTGCCGGGAGCCTCCTCCCCGCGGTCGGAGCTCTGGGGGGGAGGGAGGGGGCGCCACCGACTTGCGAGGGCCGAAGGCTCAATTCGAATCGCCGGCGTCCCGCTCCGGATCGCCACCGGCCGCCATCTTGTTTCTTCGTCTCTGCCTCGGATCGCTCCGCTCTGACTGGGGGAAGCGGCGGCGGCGGCAGGCCCAGAGCGCCTCACGTGACCGGCTTTCTAGGCCGGCCTTCGCCGCCGGGGGGCGCCCGAGAGCTATCGACGACGGCGGCTGCCCTCGCTCGGCTTCCCAGCCATCTTCGATGCGGAGCGAGAACCGGTTGCAGCCTCGCTGCCATCCTCTCGGGAAGCATCCCGCCTCACAAATCACCCCAGACACCTGTTAGCCCTCCGTAAGGGAGAGGCCCTTTCTTCCCCATCCCCCCGCCCGTATGTCGCTCACGCCCTCAGCGGGCATAACGCCGAAGAGATTTTTCAAGCCCCAGTTGCTCCATATTTACTTCCTGAAAATGTTTCAGATTCAGAGCCGTTGCCGATTACAAGTGGAACAGCTTGGCTTCAGAAGTTGTGGGTGCTTCATCCCTGGAGGTTTTTAAGAAGAGGCTGGACAGCCATTTGTCTGAAATGGTATAGGCCAGGGTCTCCTGCTTGAGCAGGGGGTTGGGCTAGAAGACCTCCAAGGTCCCTTCCCGCTCTTTTCTGATTGATGGATGGATTGGTTTCTTCGAACAAGGTTATGTGCACGCGAAGGAAAGTTTGTAGGAGGTACGAGAAAGTGTCAGGCTGGTTTCAAAAGAGGTGGCATGGAAATGCAATGACCAAATTATGCTATGCCTTCCTGGCCTGTTACTTTTGTCATGGGAGGAAGAACAGGAAGGGAGAAAAGAAGGGAAGGAAAGAATACAAGAAGAAAGGGATGAGATGAAGTAGAAAAGTCCAAACCTCAAACAAAGTGATAATGCACTCTGAAATGTTTTACATATTCCAAATTTAGAAGACCAACCTTCATCCTGGTAGCTACTTCCTGTAGCAATCAAACTATTTGTTAGTTGTATTGTATAGTTACTTAGCTTGTCTTTCTATACCTGCACACTGGATAGAACCCATTTTGAGAATTTTTAAAATTAAGGATTTTACAAAGAAAATAAAAACTGACACAAATGAATAAACAATTAAAAAACCAAAGGAAGGAAGGAAGGAAGGAAAACAAAACCAAAAGGAACAAAGCGTTCAATTTCTCCTTCAGTAAATATAAGCACAATTACAATATTGTCTCTTATTCCATGATTATAAAAAAGCTTCCTTTTTTCTATTACCCAATTTTTTCTAATCATCCAAACCACAACATAAATTCATGCTTTCTGTTTCATGCAAAGTCTAAGGTATTCCAGTCAGTCATAAATACTGGTTTTTTTTCCTATTATCAAAGATGCTAATTTAGCTACTTCTGCCAGTTCCACCATCATCACCAGCCATTCCTGTTACGGGTAATGTTAAACCTTTCCACTTTTGAGGATATAATAGTCTCACTGTGGTTATCATATGTTAAAAGCACGTTCTGTGACTTCTAGTTTTCTATCCATTAATTCCAAACAAAAGTCTCTGATTTCAACTGTACTTTAACCTTTAAAATCTCCTGGATATATGGTTGTAGGTATATCCAACATATTTTAACTTTTTTGTGTGCTTAACAATCTTGGTAAAATGCTCCTTCGTGTTCACTCAGCCATGATTCAAAGTACCTTTATATATTCTAGGCAATTTCTCTAGTGATAAATACTAATGATACATCATTTTATAAAATTCTTAAGGCTAAAACATAAAGTGTTCTCAAAAACAATTATTGTTTGCCTTACAAGGAAATCAATTAGGAAAAAAGATGTGAAACATTTGATTTATAAAACTTTGGATGAGATACTCAGGAGATATTAGGAAGAGAAATAGTTATTTTCTATATTAATCCTCAACAAAACCAGAACTTGTTTTAATTGATGAAAATTGAATAGAAGTAACACTATATTAAATTAAACCTCTGGCTGGGAAGTTTATGCCCAAAATGAAGATAAAGTGACTTTTTATAAACAACTTATGAATTTTATAAACAACTAATGGCTTTTTTTCAAAGTACTCCCAGGTTGACTCTTCAGACTGGATTTTTTCCTATAACTGGTGTCTGGTGGTATTGGAATGGTCTGGTGGCATTGGAATGGTTTCCCCTCAAATGGTCAGGACTTCTGTGAAAAATATTAAAATTATTTTAATTAAAATGAAAGTTTGGTAATTTACTAAAGAGTTCTTTTATAGATAGTTTAGTTATTCGATGTATAGAGTCAGAAGAATGGCATATCCATTTCAAGAAAAGTGTGATTGGAATTTTGAAAAACTTGACTACTAACATTTCAAAAGTTTGGTGGTCATTAAAGTTCTGACCAGTTACACTTGGTTTTGTAGAACATTGTCATAAAGACAAAAATAATTATTTTTGCTTCACAAATTGAAAAACTAAGATTTCTAGTCATTTTTGAGTGGTTAAAAAAGATCTAGAATCTTTTTCTTCATTTCTTCTTGGGAAATGTGCAAGAGCCTTACTATATTTATTTACATATATATCCCATCTATATTGTTTTTATAAATTTCAAGGCAGCAAACATACCTAATACTCCTTCTTCCTCCTATTTTCCCAACAAGAACCCTTTGAGACAAGTTGGGCTGAGAATGATTGGTCCAAAGTCACTTGGCTGGCTTTTGTATCTAAAGTTGGACTGGAACACTCAGCCTCCTGATTTCTAGGTAGTGCCTTAACCATTAGACAAAAGTGGCTCTCAAGTTTTAATTCAAGCAATCCTACTAGTTCAGCCATTACCAACTTAATGTTGACACTGATCATTTTCCAAATTGGGATAGTATTTCATTTTTACAAGAGCAGAGTAGAACATTCATACCATGGGATTTTTCTTACTCCAAGCCTGTTTCCCCCAAAATAAGACATCCCCTGATAATAAGCCCAATTGGGCTTTTGAGCGCATGGCAATAAGGCCAAGCACATTTCAGGGGTCAAAAAAATATAAGATAGGGTCTTACTTTCAGGGAAACATGGTAATTACTTATTTTACTTACTTGAGACTCTAATACAGTACTGGAGAAAGAGCTCTTGCATAGATAAAATAGCACTCCATGCCAGTCCCATCTGCAAACTTGTGCAATTATTTATGAACCTTCCTAGGCCTCTAGAACAGCACCACTTGTTATTCTAATAATCACTGGAAGTCAGGCAGCATGTAAATTTAAATAATAGAAGATAAACGATTTGGGTAAATTTCAGACTCTTTAATGGCAGAAATTTGTTCAGGCTTTATCAGATAGAAAAACTAAAGGAGCTATGAGGGTCATCTAGTTTCCACCAAAATTAATAGAGTCATTCTGTTAATGGAGATTCTGTCACCCAGATCATGGTTGTCCCAAAGGTACTTTTTCAAGAGACAACTGGACTTTTTTCTTTGAAGACGTTTCGCTTCTCATCCAAGAAGCTTCTGAAGAACTGAAGAAGCTTCTTGGATGAGAAGCTAAACGTCTTCAAATAAACCCCCAGAAAGTCCAGTTGCCTCTTAAAGAAGCACCTTTGAGAGTCTTTCTGTTCTGGATTTTGGGTTGGATTTGGACAAATTGTAGTTTTGATGAGATTTGTGAATAAGATCGCCCATGTTGAAACCAATTAGTTTATTGAATGAATGACTAAATCTGTTCCTTTTGTCTATTGGGAAAAGCAGTTATATCTTTAGAACTATTGGTCACATTTTTGTCTGAAACTTAGGGGAGACTATGCCACCCAAACCAGTCTAATAATGAGTGCCCGCTAATAGATAAAAGACTGTTTTGATCTTGGTGATACGTTATTCCCCTTTAGACTTCCCCAAGTCTAAAGCATTCCAGTCTCTATCTTGTCAAATTAAATTATGACTTTTGACTTACTCTGAGGGTTCCTCTTTTATGTGTCTCTTAATGCGGCCGCGTGGGGGATTATGGGAGTGACGGGACGCTCCCATGTGACACCTCTCCTGCACGAGCTGCACTGGCTACCGGTGGTCTTCCAGGTGCGCTTCAAGGTGTTAGTTACCACCTTTAAAGCGCTCCATGGCTTAGGACCTGGTTACTTACAGGACCGCCAATAGCCTCCCACCGACCAGTACACTCCCACAGAGGGGCTCTTCAGGGTGCCGTCAGCCAGACAATGTCGGCTGGCGACCCCCAGGGGGAGAGCCTTCTCTGTGGCAGCACCCGCCCTCTGGAATGACCTGCCCCCGGAGTTACGTAAGATCCCAGACCTCCGTACCTTTCGTCGGGCCCTTAAAACACATTTGTTCCACCTAGCCAGGTTGGCCTAATTCTCTTTTGCTGTTTTAATTGGGAATTTTATTTGGGTATTTTAAATTGTGGGGCCAAAGCTATTTAATTACTTTTAACTGGTTCTTAACTTTTATAGTCTATGTTTTACTTTTGGCTGTTCACCGCCCTGAGTCCTATTTGGGAGAAGGGTGGTATAGAAATTTAATTAAATAAATAAAATAAATTATGTTCCCCAAGATGTAAGGAGAGCAATTTACATAATTAAGCTTGAGTTATTATGCTGCTTCTTTCCAGGTCCAGTTTAGGTGCAAGTTAGTTTATAAAAGCCATATTTTTTAGAATTTTGTAGAATTTTAAAGACTTTAAAGACAAGGATAACTGTAGAACTTTGAACTCCTGCCACAAGTTCTTAGTGCATTTCAGATATAAAGCTAAAAGGTTGTCTTAGAGCAGGCCCAGGTGCACACTCCACATTCATGAGTCTCTCCTTAAGAAACTTCATCTTATCCTGGAGTTGCTTGCCAGCCCCATGATCCAGGAAAATATGCATCTGATTTATGGAAGTACCAACTGTGCATTCCATATCTGCTCATAAATCCCTTTTTGGTTTGGGATCCAAAGCCCAGCACATTCCTGTTGGTTAGTATCAATTTAGTTTTCATTATACTGCTGTAGAATTGTGAAGCAGTTTTGTTTATAAACTGCTCAAATTTATGCCATGGGAAACTATAAATGTAACTTGTAGAACATCTTTCTAGAGACAGTATATTTCCCCTATAACCTCATTTGGTATATTTAGTTTAAGAAAGGCAAAATTACGCTTATATCTGTAGTCTTCAGATAAGATGATTAATATGACTTAATAGGGACAGGATAAATGTTCATCAGTGAGAAATGCACAAGTATTTCCCTGAAATAGAATAAAAGGCACTTTACAAGAGATTCATAATAATAATTTAATGAAGTTGTGCGAATTTCAAATAAGCTTTATAACTTCTATGGAATATAAACCCTTGTCTTCTGGGTGGTTTATTCTCTGTAAATGTTTCAGACTTCCTTCAATCTTGTTCAATTCTGAGTAAAAACGTACCTAAAAAGTAAAAGTAAAGATTTAGTCAACAAGTAAACCTGCATTTTAATGTATCATTCTTCATGAGAAGCATGTAATAACTATGTATGTACAATGAGTAAAACAGCAGAGATTTATGTTTTTCACAGGAGTGGGAAGATAGATCTAGTATCACTATTGTCTACAATAACTATGATCAATTTCTGCTTGTGATTATGATATTAACATGGAGGAAAACTTACTTGGGCTCTAACAAACTTGTGTAGTTTTGAAAGCAACCCTCTTGCTTCTGGCAGCATAACAACAACTGTGAAGTGAGCATCTAGTAGGAGGCACAACCAGTCCATAATCTGAAAATAAAGTCAAAATATACAAACACAATCACCATGAATGAACATTTTAGTATTTAGCCATTAAAATGCAAGCCTATACAGAATTTTGTTGCGTACCTACTTACAGTTCAGCCTTTTAATTTCAGTATTGAAACTAAACATTTTGAAGAAGGCAGCATAATTATTACTTTTATTTGTTTGCAATGATGGTACATCTGTGAAGAATTTACCAAATTAGATGTTTCTATAATTTTAATCCCAGGCAAGAGTGACCTTCATTCCCATCAGCACGAATACATTTCTACCACAATTTCCAATGCCCTTTCCCCCATAAAATATAGAAACATTACAGACTTCCCATCAATGCAATCTCACTCATAATCACAGCTAGCTGATCAGTTCATTGCCACACATTTAACTAGAAAATTTTTGCTATGCATTAGTTTTTAATATAGGAAGTACAATTTGGGCTACTGAAAGCTAGTTTAAAGGGACATCACATTACAGGATGCACATGTGGTAAACCAAATAAAAACAAACAAAGGCATTATAGGTGAAGCTCTAATGCAATCACTATAGTCATCAATGTGCTTATATTGCCATTCGTGAGCTACAAGCAAGACTAGATTTTCTGTATTAATGGTTTCTTCACTTTTTCACTTAACAATACATTGGAACCAAATTTAGCCATCCCGTATTAGATTCATTAGAATAAACAGGCCAAATCTGAATTTACTTGTCTTGAATTTTGTAATCGGTGGCAAACAGATTCAATTAATCATTTTCTTATACTTATAGTCTATTATTCCAGTGAGAGCTGGAAGAATTATCTCATTTTTCCAGAGGCATTAAATCTGAGTATGCTGCTCTAAAAAGATTTCTTTGGGCATATTTAAGAATAACTTGATAGTTTTTGTAGGAAAAATTCTCTATACCTGTTGTATGGTCAGGTGAAATATTCCAGGGAAGTGTGTAGAAGACTCTTTACTACATTGCACATATAAGTACTGAAGATACTGGAGGAATAACTAAAAAGAAAACAATAAAATTAGATGTCACTGAATACCACTGTATATGCAAAGAACCCTTCAGTCCTATAAAAAAGAATGGCTTGTTTTATTTGATGGTGTAACTGCGACCGCCCAAGCAAAATAAATATTTTCCAGACAAAGACCCTACAGCAGAGTTTCCCAACCTTTCCGGCTTTGCAGTCCGGCCCAGGGGGCGGGGGGAGGAGATAGTTTACGCATCATTTATATTGACACAATTGAAATTTAACAGACATTCATAAGTAAGAGGCATCTCTTCTGCAAGAAAAGAATACAGATAGTTCTCGGCTTACAATAGTTCATTTAGTGACCATTTTTTACACTTACAATCGTGTATCTTAATATATTCTGTATCTTAACATTAAACTATCCGATATAAAAGGGATTAACTTCAGTGATGTCATAATAAAGTGTAAAATTAATTTGACACTGTTACTGAATTCTGAAGGCACAAACCAGTACTTACTATGACTTCCTTTGCAGAGAGGTCTTTCAAATGAGGTAAAAGAAATGTTTCACTGTAAGCTGAACAAATAACTGTATTTCTGCATAAGGTAGAGATACCTGAGTCAAGGATCTACTTCTATTCAAATTTGTGTTATTTTACCCCCCTCCCCTGTTTTTTTAAAAGCAGTACTTTTAAAACTAAAATATTTTTTAAAAAATTAACAAGTTAAAGCAGCCTTTGTCAAACAAAGAACTGAGTGATCCAAATTACAGAACAAGAAGAATCAAAACCTGAGCACTTTGCAAATTAAGGCTGCTGGTCCTAGTAACAATTCTACCAAGTCTTTCAATCTACCAGAAAGAGAAAAAAATGTGACCAGCAGTTTACCTACATAGATTAGAAAGGGTTTAACAGTGATTATGCATGTTGATATTTCTATGCATACATCATGAACACCAACATCAATTTTTCAATGAAGATTCAGCAGAACCAAATAGCAGTATTGCTACTTCTTCATTCAAGAGAAAATAATTTCTTTCTGCAGGCAATTTAATGTAGAAATAAAGTTGGGACTGACGATCATGAGTTAAAAATAAACATATATTGAACAGTGGCTCCTCAAAGAAGGAATGCAATTAAGGAATGCAAAGACTTGTTTGGTCGTTATCTTTGCAATCAGATATTGTAAGTAGTGCAGCAGAGAACAGTACATGTAATCCTTTACTTTTCAGAGGAATTATAAGATTTACTTCTCGCTGTATCCAATTGATTCTAGGACAATAGTGGGATACTTGTGACTCTACAGGTAATTTCCAAAACATCATTCCTGAGTAGTCACATTGCCTAAGGTGTGGCTCAAGCGAAATTGTTAATATTCTAGTGTGGTGTGCTAGCAAAAAGTCTAATCTTATGGCACTTTGTTGAAAAATAGCCACAAGACAAATGAGGTTAGCAATTAAGACACTTTCAGACTTTAGTAAATAAATCTCATATGCAACTTTGCTTCAGCTGCATACATATTTTGTAACAATACTGGTAAAATTTGTTAAGGATATGATAAACAATCTAAACACAATCCATATCTAAGTCTACTCTCACATATTGTTTAGGTCAGTGATGGCTAACCTTTTTGCCATCGCGTGCCAAAAGCGGGGGGGAACATG
Source organism: Stegonotus admiraltiensis (assembly GCA_032468215.1). Lineage (NCBI taxonomy): Eukaryota > Metazoa > Chordata > Lepidosauria > Squamata > Colubridae > Stegonotus > Stegonotus admiraltiensis. Next base: position 143,244 of record JANHZT010009271.1, on the reverse strand, counting down.
GTGGGGTCACACACACACGTGCCCACATCCATAATTCTATGCACCCGCCCCTCCCATGCTCCCCCGCTTTTGGCACATGATGGCACGGTAGGCTCGTTTTTTGCTTTCCCCAGGCTCCAGAGCTTTTCTAGGAGCCTGGGGAGGGCAAAAACGGCCTCCCCCAACCCCGCAGAGGCCCTCCAGAGGCCAGAAACAGTGTGTTTCCTTACTTCTGGTGGGCCGAGAAGGCCCGAAAATCAGCTGGCTGGTGCACGCATGCGTGCTGGAGCTGAGCTCGCGTGCCCACCAATATGGCTCCGCGTGCCACCTGTGGCACCTGTGGCACCTGCCAAGCTGTCTTAGGAATTCTGGAAGTTAAAGTCCACAGGGTGTGAAAGAGCCAAGTTTGCCTACCACTGGACTAGAAGACCTCCAAGGTCCCTTCCAGTTCTATTCTAATGGATTGAGTATATGATCTTCTCCACCATGCCTGGTTCTCAATGGTCCTTGAAGACCCAGTTCTGAGAGATAAGATTAGATGCATGAGATCAATGCTAAAATCCAAATAATTGGGAGGAAGGATGGTTGCAAGATAGCCTCCACTATCATATATTTTGTATGCTTATGGTCTCTGGTCTAAGACTGTAATAATAAATTGCTGTTGTTGTATGCTTATATTTCCTCTTACATGTATAAAGGGATCAGATGAAGCAGCAGAGAAGTTGTGATTCTACTGCTTTTGAAACTCATCTGATTCTTGCACGTTTTCATCAGTTTATGCATCGTTCTGGTAGTTAACCTAGAACTTAATTGAAACGCAAATTGAAATATAGCACTAAATGAAAATTTATAACAAAGCTTGATGTTTTTTTCCCTAATCTTGGGAATCTTGGAAGATATATTAACGTATATCATGGTATGGGAGATAGTTTTTCATTACACCAGAGAAATCAACTGCATAATGTCTGCTAAATTAAAGCATTTTTTTCAAGGGCTTTCTGAAATCTGAAAATTACTGTTTTGATGTCTGCAACTCTAAGCCCAGTCTAACTAGAAACCACTTCGGTTTAAATGACTCACAACTTGAAAGGAAGGCTTCTCATATACATAACATACCTTATGTTAGCATTTATATTACTTTGGCTTCAGAGATTTGCTTACACTTAAAAAGGCAAGAGTTTTAAAGCAGTAAAAAATTTACTTTAATTTTCGACACTCAATACATGTGATCAAATATGACCTTACCAAAGAAATAGATTGCTTCAAGACATATTTCTAAGCCAAATTTCAGCCTACAGCAAATGTTCATGGTTATATAAATCAGTCTCTGGACAACAGTTTATTTAGAAGTGCTGGCATCTCTAGCTACAACAGCATGTACTGTTCCTTAAATTTGGGCAAGTAAAATATCCCATACACAATGCTGAATTAAAATATTTTATCCTTGAATTTTTCATATTACCAAATATAATATGCTTCCATAATTAAAGAATAACTAATATCTTTCCCCCTTCAAGCCAACATTTCGCTTTCTAAACAAATATCTAATTAGACATTTTGTTCTTCCTGTTTATAGATTATTCAAGGTCCCCTTCTTTAATTTTATGAAAGGGACAAAGTATATCTCGAAAGATCATTGCCAACATTAGACTAACAGTTAATCACTAAATAACAAAGAGATATCAGTTCATTGTTGGGTTGTACTAATGATAACAGACCAAACCATAGGATTTAAAAATCCCACCTATATCAGAAAGCAGAGATAATTTTTAATTGTATTAGAGCTCATTTGTACAAATAAGAGATTTTAAATCTCAGAAAAATAAAAACTGAACAGGTCATTAACAAGAGCAGACATGCACTATGCTGTTTTTAAATTTGCAATGCAGAATTAAACATTACCCAAGAGATAAGTATCTTTCTATTATAAATCAATCACATTTTGTTTAATTCAAGGTGGTCAAAGAAAACCTATCAAATGAAACCGAGGGTACTGCATTCTGCAGCCAATGGGAAAATGTTAATAAATTTGTTACTGATGAATGTAATGAATAGATTGCTCCTTATAGCATTTACTGAATAAAGTGCACATTGATAAATTATCCGTTCAGTATTTTACAAAGCAACACGGTACATTTCTATAGCTTCTTGCTCCTTTTAAAATAAGCACATCTGCATTGTTTTCCTCCTGTGCTCTGAAGCACTGCTATTTTGAGTCAGATAAGACCCTGTAGATACTGATACTAAATGCTTGTATGTATGTTTGAATTCTCTACTACGCTGATATGTGTTTTTTGTAAAGACTAAATAATACAGCTAGAGGAAAACAATTTAATTCTGACATATATCTGGAGAAGATGAAAAATAATATTTTGGACAATGTAATTATGCCTGGAAAGGAGATGACCAGACTCATTACATTCCACAATGAAACAGGTAGACAACCAAACAGAAATGGCATCTCCTTTCAATCATTTACTAAACTGAAGTACAGAGATAACGGAGAACATATAGTACAAGTGGCAGTTTTTCTTTAGTCCCAAGAAAGTGGGGAAAAAACGTTGATAAAACATGCATAATGAGAAAATTTTATTCATGAACAACATGACCCTAATTTCTTCTGTGTTTATCCTCTATCATATACATGGCAAAGGTGGTATGCTGCATCTAAGTCATTTATGCCCACCCAGAGTCTCAAGAACATATCTATAATGAGGAACGTATTAAAGGTTGCAATCATTTATTTATAAGCCCCTGAGCAATTTTTCCCTAGAGTTAGGTGAAAAAGGCAAAAGTGAACAAGATATTTCTTGCTCTTTAAGTGCTTTGTGCAACAACTTTTGGAGAAGTTATTTCTGAAGTCCTTTTTCTTTAACAAGGAGGACCACAGTTGGGTTTGCTGCTCCTGAAGAAGCTTGAACATGTTACAGATATTTCTCAGTGCAGTTCTTTCCAGTTGTATTTCAGACACAGTGAAGCACATCTGCATTTTTATAGCTTTTTGCTCCCTCAATCCATGTTTTCAGTTCTGCAGAGTTTGAAGGAAATGCTTGAAGGGAGAGTGTCTCTTCACATTGGTGTCATCTGGGTGACACAGTGGGGCTGGAGAAAGAGCTGGAATTTCTTGGTGACTGAAAGGCCATTGGTGGAGTACCAGGGGAGAGTTTTCTTGGACTGCAAAGGTCCCCATTGTGTAGCTTCCACAAAAGTTCTTCATTTTCCATCGATAGGCGTTTATTTACCTTGGATTCTTTTTCCAAAGATTCTTGCAAAACTGCTTGCTCAGTGGAAAGTTGCCTGT
>JANHZT010009271.1:73786-84385 GCA_032468215.1 Stegonotus admiraltiensis | reverse complement strand
CACGCGATGGCAAAAAGGTTTGCCATCACTGTGATAGGCTGAGGAATAGTTTGTGGAGACATGTGGAGCTAATGAGATGAAGTGATATGCATATTGGGAATGAAAATCATGTAGAAAACACACAGCCAGACATCTGATCTGTTCTCCAGCCAGAGTCCTCAGTTGCTTCAAGAGGGTACAGTAAATCTTGGTCTTCTCCGTTGGGAGCTCTGAGACAATGCTTAATAGGAAGTCTCTCAACTGGGCAAAGCGGATGGCTGCTCCTATTAGTATGCCTGAAAACAAATAATTTTCAAAGAACATAATTACTAGGAAGATTTGAAACAATAACAGTAACAATAACAATGCATAGTGTCAACAGAACTAGCTAGCTAGCTAGATGATAGATAGATAGATAAATAGGTAGACAGGCAGACAAATTTGCAGATTTGCAGATTTGCAATCTCAGCTAATAGTCATATTAGTGTGTCGTCATTACATTGGATGTGATGTGATACGCAGCCTTTACAACAGAATAACAAGTAAAGCCTACTCTGTTAAAGAACGAATATGAGAGAACATGATGTTTATGTAGGCATGCAACTGCTCATATTGGGCCAGGCTGGGGATGCCTTGTCCACAGCAGAGGAGAAAGAAGGCAGAGGTCAGCTGGGGGTGGCAGGCCAGTGGAGCGCATAGAATATCAGGGGCTTATGGGGCTTTGTGCTGCAGTGCTGCAGTAGCTGACCATGGGGTGAGACATGAGGTAGCACTCCTCGGCAGTGCCAGGAACACTACAGCAGAAGTCATGGCCAGGGGATGATGGTGCCAGCCGAAACTGCAGAAGGCTCCAGCCAGGTTTTTACTTCAGATCCAGCACTGCAGGTGCTACCACCACCACCACTAAGGAGTGCCACTTTGCAGGGATGGGAGATGGGTGAATACAAGCAGGTGGGGGAACTGAAACACCCCTGTAGTCATAAGTGCAAGTGGGCAGCTAAGCACCAGAATTTTGATCAAGTGATTACAGGAGAATTATAACAGCTGTAACTCTGGGGACCAGGTCATTCATTCAGCACCACCGTAACTTTGAATGGCCACTGAATGAACAGTCATTAAGCAAAAACCACCTGTACATTCTAAACCTTTCTTTATTCAAAGACCTTCTGCAGTTCTTTGGCATGGAGCTCGCGGATTATTGCCATTTTGCATGCTAGACACTGTTTACAGACTGCCACATTTAACAAGCATTCCTAATTACAAGGGTGATGAAAAGGTAACATAACTGATCCTCACATTTACAACATTTGCAGATCTGTAAAGTTAAAAAAAGCTGAAGTAATATCTTAAGCATAGTCATGGTTTCACTCAGTGACCACCTTACTTAATGATCGAATTACCAGTTCCAATTATGGTCACTAAATGAGGACTACTTGTGAAAATTATATTTTGTTGCATCTATTTCCAATCACTTTTGCCCCTTATTTAAAATGGACATGACCCACAACAGAGATGTACCGTTCTCTTCAATGCTGGTGACATGCAGTTCTGGAACCCTTACAGGATGGAGGAAAAGGGGATAATAAACATCCAGAAGTTTCCTGTCAAGTCCTAATGGGGAGAAAATTAGAATCAGAGGCCAGAAAGAGAAGGCAAAAGCAAATCTTGGGCAGCAGAAGCAGTCTATGCAAATGTTTACTGTGCAGAATAGCTGCCAGATAAACCTGGAATGAGTTCTGGGGACAATCAGAAGTAACATATAAACTTTTGAGAGAAAAGCATGTTGTAAGAGCATAATAAGCCTGAAGCCATTCAGGCTGTTCTTATGTACTGCTGAGCTTGAAAACACAACTGCCACCATCATGCCTACTTCTATCCCCACAGAGCTATTTTAGACAGCCAGAGGAGGGCCATGCAACCTATGTGGAACCCTGAGGTAGATTGCTTTCATTTTGATTTATTTTCTGGCAAAGTAAGGGAACCACCTTCAATTGAAGGAGAATGATCTCCTTCAATTAAAAAGAATAGAAAAACTGATGTTTCTGTCGTAAAAACAGTAAAAAGCATAACTTTCTCAGCATGCCCATTTTTTGAATCAGGGAGTTTGGGGTTGGTTTTATAAACAAAGCATATTCAAATTATATTCCCTCCTTGTTCCCTGTTGTGGTACAGCTCTTTCTATTACTTCATTTTCCAGCCCGTTTAAGTCTATACCTGGTAAATTATCTTTTAAAAGGTAGCTTGTAATGTTTTGTATCACCACTGACCAGCTCAATGTACCAACAACTTCTGTTTTCTGTTACTGCAATAGTGTATCCATACTATCCACATATACATGTACAGGAAGGAAGGGTACTCAGCAACTTCTTCTCAGTGAATGCATTCAATAGTTTGCTGTATGCTTTATTCCATCATGTCACATTTCCTCATGTCTGACCATGTGACATATGAGGCTCGATCTACTTACCTACACATGTATTTCCTATAACAAGAGGTGCTTGTGGGTAGGTAGCCTTCAGGTGGAGAAGTTCTTTTAGAGATGAGGGAGAAATCCATGTTGTCCTTTTCCCTTTGAAAACCAGAGTTTTCCCCCTATTCTCTTCAGCCATTCTCTGTGAGGAAAGCCAACACTGATGGAGACTGTACATACACTTAGTGTTACTCAATTAGTGGCCTTTTATACATAGCAGAATCTCCTCCAGAGCATACATTGCTTCTGTGTCTCTTTGGCAGCTGTGACATATCCAAATAAATTGCTGATTGATGGGCATGGATTAATAGACACAGAAGGACCAACTATATGCATAATTCAATATAGTAGTTTTCATCCATGTTCATGGTTCTTACTGCAGGAGAGCCATATTTCTTTTTCATGAACATAGGAATCATGTGCCATAAACTACCCATGCAACTGTTTTAGAACAAGTGGCACTTTGTGTGGAAATTTCAGGTTTGCTTTTCAAAAGGGATTTAAATAATATCTGTGCAATCTTGGACATTTGTTACTTTGCATTGACAGCTTGGTCACCATGTGAGCCCAATGACTTTTAGTTTCTAATAAAGGAGAATATTTGTAACTCAGGCTTGAAATTGAAATGAGGAGTCTTTGGTGCCCTCTGAACTTGTTTGCTTGCATATGTTTCATTACCTGAACTAGGTAACACCATCGGTGCTAGTCAGATTAGCACTGAGGATGTTACATATGGTAGTAAGGTAATGAAACATCTGCAAGAAAACAAGAAAGCTCGGAGAATACCAAGGACCTCTCATGTTTAGTTTCTGTTTGCATTCCATTAAAACTGCAGCTTTATGTTTTATTTTAAAAGGTTGATAAAAGCCACTTACTCTTCTGCAGACGGGACAGAGATTTAAAAATAAAAATCGATCATTTTCAATGTGCACTTGTGTGGCTGCTCAGTTACAAATATTCCCCATATTTTTTTAAACAAAGAAGTCAGCTCTGAACGTCTTATCTGCTAACTCCTTCTGGTCTGCTCATAGTTAAAGGAAAAAAGATTGGGATAAATACTGCATTGAAAGTTCTACAGATTTAAAATTGCTTTTAGTGACTAGCCATAAAATGTTAGTAGTTATTAATGATGAAAACAACAAAATTTGGGAACATAGGGAATGTAGTTGCCAAAAAAGATGCCATAAAAAAAGGAAAAGAAAAGCGCTGAATTGAGAGGAGGTAATTATAACCAGCAGGATGGGCCAGCATCAGAAAAAAATGCTGTACCATACCAGGGAGTTCCACCTATAGCATCTCAAGTCAATACAGGAAATCTTGTAAAAGATTGTAAAACTTTACAAGCTGGATCAAAGATTGATCTCCTACCATTAGTTCAGGAGGAAATATGAAATCCTGGGTTGGATCCTTGGGATAGAATTTTTCTGGCTTACATAGGCCTGAACAGATCTAAAAGAAAATTATTATCATATCATATTGTATCATATATCATATATCGTATCGTATTGTATTGTATCATATCGTACTGTATACCATACCATACCCCATACCGAGATTAAAAATGGATGTATAATTTACAAGAGTGGTTATATAATGGGATTTCCCCAAAAATGCTAAGCTGCTTTAGTTGACTCACTTATATACCACTGTCCATTTCAGAGCCTTCTTTGAATTCAGATGAATGCACAAGTCACTTGCATACATTGTTTACCTTACTGATCATCTTACCACAAGAATGACATTTTGTTATTTACCCATTAGACCCAGCATTTCTTTAACAATGACATTTCCAAACTGGTCTGAAAGGAAAACAGATATACGACCATAAGCACAGTCACAGTTTCATTTAGCTACACACTGCTTAACAACCAAGTTGCCAATCCCAACTGTGGTTGCTAAACAATGACTACCTGTAATTATGAATATTAGGCAGTATTTTTTATAAATAAGTGTGCACACATTATGATATTTTTTTTAAAAAATTGGGAGGGACTCTAAATCACCTTCCCCAAATGGATGTTGTATTTGCTTTCAACTCCTTTATTTACTTAGCCAGGATGATCCTAAGTGAGGGACAACATTCAGATGGAGGATTGTTCTCTAGGTAATCATGTACAGTTGATCACTTTAAATATTGTTTGTAGAAAAGCAGCTATAACATTAATAATGAATGTAACTATTTATCCCATGCAGCCATGGTTAATTAATCAGTACTATTAGGATGACTGAGGATACTCAGTCCTAACCTGCACTTTTCATTAAGCTGATGAGGACAGGCAATAAACAGGTATGAGTATGCCCTTGCTACGTATTAAATTTAGCTGGGATTGTCTTTAAGCACTCTACCATTCAGCTTTTATAGTAATGGTCCATAAGATGATTTCAACTTATTCAGTGTCCAATGGCTAAACACACCTGCTCCACCTTGTGCAGTGTAGTGCAGGTTACTTCAGTAGAAAGATGTGCAATACTGGCTTGAATTTCTAGCTCCTATAAGCATATGATTCTTTTCTATTAATGGAATTTATTTGGTATGGAGGGAACTAGCCTGCCTTTTGCTATATGTGTCTTTTTCACATGTGTTTAGGTTATGCAGGTTGCCCTGTTGAATGGAAGCTAGCAATGAATGCAATGAAATCAGACTGTAATAGTTGCTATTGAACAAGGGAGCAAAAGAACTATGGAAGAGGCAGAAATGAGATAGTACCGATCTATAAAGGGGCACTAAGAATGATCAATGCAATTATGAGCCTATGAGCCTTTCGAATGTTAGCAATTTACATGCTAAACATCTATCAGAAGTTCCAAGACTGAATAGAGATTTAGAAGGCATAATCCAAGATGAGCAGGCAAGATTCAGAGAAGGAAAGTCAACAATAGACCATATTTTGGTAGTCTACCATCTGGTACAAAAAGAGTTCTTTTTACACTCGTAAAAAGAACTCTTCTCTCTTCATGGCCTTTCTAGATTTTAAACATACCTTTGATTCACTTTCCAGGAATGGCAAAAATAAAAAATACAACTATTGACAAGTGCCTCCTCTCTCTATACAGAAATAAAACCCCACCTTAAGAGTGAATGCAATACCCAAGGGTCCCTCTCTGGCACAGTAAGTATTCAGAAAGGGGTGAACAGAGATGTACACTTGCCCTCTTTTTTTAACTTGGATGTCAGTTCAATCGTAGACCTTGTTCCTTATCCAGATTTCTATGTGGATAAACTAGCAGGGTGCAAAATCCCTATACTCCTCTATGCTGTTGCTGCCACCATAATTTTTATAAACCCTCATGGGGCTGAAAAGAGCAATAGCAGTAGTATTTTGGTACTGCAGAGAAAAATCACCTGGTTCTTAATTTTGATAAATGTACAATTCTGACCATTCTAGTAGAGTCATCCAACAAGTAGAAGTGCACAAGTTAGGGTGTGTTACTGCATTTAGGGTGGTTCCATTCTAAAATCACCTGGAAATCACATCACATGGCATAATTGCATAATGCAGCCAGTTCTTAGGTCTACAATTGCTATTATTATTATTTTATTTATTTATTTTATTAATTAAATTTATATACCGCCCTTTCTCCCGAAGGACTCTGGGCGGTGTACAGCCAAGATAAAATACCCAAATATAAAAGTTAAAAACCATTTAAAACCAAATTAAATTATGGCCCACAAAATAAAACCTAATTAAGACCCAGTTAAAATTTAAGTAAAATTTAAAACCTTTAAAACTAGGCTAGCCCGACTTGCTGAAATAACAAGGTCTTAAGGGCCTGGCGGAAGGTGCGCAAGTTTGGGATCCTCCGCAACTCCGGGGGCAGTTCATTCCAGAGGGCAGGGGTGCCCACAGAGAAGGCCCTCCCCCTGGGTGTCACCAGCTGACACTGTCTAACCGACGGCACCCCAAGGAGTCCCTCTCTGTGGGAGCGCACTGGCCGGTGGAAGGTTATTGGTAGCAGAAGGCGGTCTCATAAGTACCCAGGTCCTAAGCCATGGAGTGCTTTAAAGATGTTGATCAACACCTTGAATCACACCTGGAAGACCACTGGGAGCCAGTGCAGCTTGCGCAGGAGTGGTGTCACATGGGAGCGCCATGCCGCTCCCATAACCACCCGTGCGACCGTATTTTGGACCAGTTCCGGTAATGAAGTAAATATATTCATTTTTTCTATTCAATACCTGTCTTATTAGCTAGAATGAAAAGTGTCATCTGTTCCTGAAATTGGCCAAGTGTTTCTGACAAATACCTTCACAATCTGAAGGACTAATGCTTCCTCTATTGCTAATATTACAAGGAAAACTTATTTATTTAGAACCTTTATGGACAATGAATAGTTTGTTGAAAAGTTCACTTAGTTGCATGAACTATAACTCTGAAGATCACAAAAATATTGTAACCTATTATTTAATAGTTTAAACAATTGCAGGTAATTTAAAGTTTTTTATTATTATTTTATCATTTCAATCACAACTGCCATGTTCACAATTCATGTTACATGGCTATTCCTATGAAAGGGGAAAGTACACTTTGAATACTCAACATTCTGAAATATGCAAAAGGCAGAGGGGGCTTTTCTTTTTTTCTTTTCATCCCTTTGCTCCAGACTGTTCCACTATGATTTTCTTTAGACTTACACTTCTGAGGAACCATTCAGATTATAGACAATGGCAGCTGTTAAATAGCCTCAGTTTAAATGCTGCAGTTATAAGCCAAAACAATTGATTGATGTTGGGGGTTATGGAGAAGAAGATAGTATAAAAACATGCTCACAAACATTACAGGACCCACACAATTTATAAACAAATTACACAAAGCACAGAGCCTATATTAAATGAAGAACTGCTGCTCTGGGGTTGCCTTTTTTTTTTTTAAAAAAAGAGCACATCTGCAATCATGCAAAATTATACATTAGGTTTTAATTTATAACTGTCTTACTGAAGATGCTTAAACCTTGACAGGAAGGAATTCTGTGGTGGTTTTTGCAGACAATTTATTTAACACCGAAGTGTATTGAGCAAAGCCATGCACATGCTGACAAGGGGGAGGGGGAGAGCAGAGGTTTGGGGGGGGGAAGCATATACTTATAAAAACCAGGTATATAAGATCATCAGGAACACAAAAGTCAACAGTTGGAAATGAATTTGGCTAATGCATTTTTCAGATTTTCTTAAGAGTGCAGAATATGCATCAAGCATGCATTATTTCATGAGACATTAAACACATTCCTCCCTCTCTTCTCCGTCACAATTTCTTTCAAGACAGACAGAATGGAAAAGCATTTCATTTGATACATTCACTTCATTTACAAAAGCAAGACATGCTGCCTCTTTTTTCTATCCACAGATGGAAGTATAGGGATATAGATATAAAAGGACGGTCACCTACTTCTTCTGCCAGAAAATGTGGCTAACAAAGGAATGATACAAAAGCTGTACGATCCCACTACTAGCAAGGTCAGTAAGGTAACATCGTAGTGGCTTCCTGAGTCTGCCGGTGGTGTGAGGGTAGAATTGATGAAAATATGAGGAGAGAAGTCGGTTTCTGTGCAACTGCGATGTCCTCCTGGTACAGTCATTTAAAATGATCAAAGCAAGCTCAGCGTCTGAAAGACTGCAGCCATGTTCACCCTCGCGTATTCCCCACGCTTGCTCTCAGTGAATTACAATCGAGAGTGGGCGGGGGTGGGTGGGAGGTAGAGAGAATAGTAAGCTTCAAGGCAGGAAACAAGAGCAGCTTAATCCAACTAGCAAATCAGACTTAAGAAAATGTCATCCATTGTTGGATCTTTAAACTGGAACTGGAAACCATGACATTTTTTTGTTAAAAAGCAAAACCCTTTCCTTTGTTAGCAGCAAGGATAGAATTGCACGGACTGTTTACAACCTCCTTAGGTGATTCAGGCACTGAAGTAAACAGACCAACCAGTGGGCTGGCAAGGCAGCCAATATGGCTGTCAATTCAGGGCCAATCTGTGGTTAGGAGAAAGGCATGCTGCAAAACTTAAATAGCAGGGCTGTTCTTTTAAAAAGCATTGCACAAGGGAGGGGGAGGAGGGATCACAGTTCAAAACTGCAAGGGAAGCAAAAAGACATCATTACTGATGCTATAGTACTGCTTGCCTCCCTAGCTCATACATTTTACCCCAAGATCGCTCTTCCTTATATGGCAGATTTGATTTTCTTTAATATGGCATATCGCTCTTGCCATTGGCAAATCTGTACATTGCTTCATTTACTCATTTCAAAGCAGTAATAAAAAAAACCAATAACAACTTTCATTAGAAAGTTGTGCAACATTAATTCCTTCTGTGAATCAGCCAGGCATTTCTAAGCATTCATCAATGCTTGTGAAGTCTATAGGAAGTCTACAAAATGAGAAGGATAAATTTGATCTACATTATTTGGGCCAAAACACTGTCTAAAGCAGGGCTGTCAAAATCAATTTCATTGAGGGCCGCATCAGGGTTGTGTTTGACCTCAGGGGGCTGGACTGGGAATGGCTAGGTTGGGCGTGCCCAACTCAACGTCACTCATGTCGGGGGCACCTGTGGTGGCCCGAGCACTCTGCCAGTGAAAACAGACTCCCGAGCTCCATTTTCAACTGCAATGGCCTCCTGCAACCCACTGCCAGTGAAAACGGAGCTTGGGAGAGACGCAAGCAGCCCCCCCCCCAGCTCCCTTTTCACTGGCAGAGGCAGCGCAGGCTGGTCCTTCACTGTTTCCAGGGCAGTCCTGTGGGTCAGATCTAAGCACCCCGCAGGCCGGGTCTGGCTCCAGGCCTTGAGTTTAACACCCCTGGTCTAAAGCTATTGGATGCTGTTGCAACATAGGAGTTTGAACATTTGGAATTACCAGTGACCAGCTTTTGCTGAGGGAAAAAAGCGGTTATAATGAACTACGATGAATTTTATTCAGTTATTTGTTAAATAATCTCCAAAATGGACTTACAATTATTGCTGTAAGTGCTTTGGTCACTCTGACTGCTGCTGACTGAAGAGATGCTAGAGGTTCTCTGAAGTCCTGGTCCTCTAATGGGCACCTTTGAACTGAGGCCAGAACTAGTTGAAGATCCTGATAAGGCCTTTGTGGTAGTAAGCCTTCCCCTGGGAATTCCTACTCCTGCCAGCATAAAGAAAGATGTCAGTAATAATGCTGCTGCTTAGATAAAGCAACAGTACTTTTTACACTACTCAGGTAACCCCGAGGACACAGATAAACCTCCAAGTGCTTCAAAAAGGATGCAAATTACCAGTTGTCTGCAAGAAATAGGAATCCTTCCATTCCCCACTATCCTGTCAGAACTAAAGAAGCTTTTTGAATGAGAAGGGAAACGTCTTCAAAGAAAAAACAAGAAAGTCCAGTTGCCTCCTGAAAAAAGCACCTTTGCGACAACCATGACCTGGATGACTGAGAATCTACAGACTAATTCAAACATTTAAAAATAGTACTCCAACTTTATTTTCTCCTGCCAAGTAATACTACATTAGGACATCTAAGAAGCAAGTTACAACAAAGGAGAACTAGGCAAGGCCTTTGCAGTTCAGCACAGCTAACAGGCACATTTTTTTTCTTCGTTTGCATTAGGATAATAACATCTTAAGGATATTCAATGTAGCAGGCAAAATCAGGCAAAATCAGCTAAATTTACATTAAAGACAGTGATGTCTAAATTCCTTTTGTCATCTAAGACTTCCTACCAGAATTCTGCAGAAACTCAGAATATAGGTTTATCTTTAATATATATCTTGCTACATGGACAAGAATATTATTGATTCCATGGCTATTTAGTAGACCAGACTACTTGGTCTGATGATCCCCCATTGATTCTAAACATAACTCTTTTTCATCTTAATCATTATAGCCAACAACGAAGAAGAATGCTATAAACTAGAGTTCTGCATCTGGATTTCCCGCACCTGTTCCTCCCACACACACACACCATGTTTTTTCTCAGTGATGTAAAAATGTACTTTACAAAGGCTATCAAAGACTTCCAAATGGGAGTGGATTACAGCCATACTCTTCCTATGCGGTCAAGAGCTATGCTGGCGGGGGGGTTATGAGAGACAGATTTGAAAAACATCTTTTTCAGGAAGAATGGTCTATTCCAGTGGTAGGCAAACTTGGCTCTTTCACATCCTGTGGACTTCTA
>JANHZT010009270.1:13239-26817 GCA_032468215.1 Stegonotus admiraltiensis | reverse complement strand
GCTGTTTGCTGCAATGAGGCAAAATTGCTCAGAGGCAGAGGGAGATTTCTTTTTCTTCTTTTTCTCACCAAAAAAGGTAGGTGCGTCTTATACTCCCGTGCATCTTATACTCTGAAAAATATGGTAGTTCTGCCACTAGGCCTGGGGGAGATCTCATGGAACCAGAGATGTTCTTAAAGGCCTCCATCATGATTGATCTTTTATTCTCCCTTGTGGTTTGTATATTTTCAAATGTTTCCATTTTTAATTTTTAATGATGGTTTTTTTTAAATTTTTATGAGTTTTTGTTGTTTTATTGATTGCTGTACTCTGCCCAGAGTCACTTTATGAGTAGGTAATTATATAAATGTGATAAACTTAATCTACTGATTAAGTTTATTTATCACATTTGATTAATGCCAATCAAAATATGAGCCTGGTCAGAGATCATTTTTACAGATTTACAACTTATCCTTTTGTTGATATGAAAAATGTAGAGAAAAAAGAAAAAATAAGTCAAGAATTGTGGTTGTCCTTCTCACCTGTAGCTTGTTGAATAGCTTCCATTACAATTTTTAAGGGTATTCCTGGTATCTTGATATCAGCCTAATAATGCACAAATCAAAAATATAGTTTAACATCAGCTAATATCAATGACACTATTTTCTAGCAAATTGGGGGTGGGATAAATTAAGATGATTAGAGCGGATACCTGTAAGGCAGTGATTCCTTTACTTGTCCCAGCCATCTTGAAGTCCATATCACCATTATAATCCTCTATTCCCTGTAAAAGAGCATTTGAAATAATCAACAAGTTTGCAATAGTTCTATTAACAATCCAATCATAAGTGTCAACACAAATTCTGCTCTGATGCTTCCTTCAGAATTGCTCCTAAATTCTATACTTATATTGATATAATGGATGTCTCTAAACTATATATCATGTCCTTGGAAAATAAAGTCAACCAAAGTTACTCTAAATAAATAGTTAAATACACTGATGCCAGAAGCTTAAGCAATAAACCAATAAATGATTTACAGCATAACAAAGATCCGCTGTAAAATACTAAAATTCCCAAGATTTCAAATAAGTTGTATAAACTTTTTATGTTACAAGATGTTATAATTAATATGAGTTTTGTCAGAGGAATGGGAAAATACATAGACTACAGACTATAGGGTCAACATGAATATAAGTAGCCTCTAATTTACAATCATTCATTTAGTGATTATTCAAAGTTACAATGGCAGTGAAAAAAGTGAGAAATGACCAGTTTTTACACATTCGACCATTGCAGCATTCCCACAGCCATGTGATCAAAATTTGGGCACTTGGCAACTGGCATGTATTTATGACAGTTGCGCTGTCCCAGGGTCATTTGATCACCATTTGTAACCTTCCCAGCCAGCTTCCGACAAGCTAAGTCAACGGGGGAAGCCAGATTTGCTTACTGACAGAATGATTCACTTAACAATTACAGTGATTCACTTAAATGTGGCAAGGAAAATTATAAATTGGGGCAAAACTGACTTAACAACTGTGTTGTTCAAATTGTGTTCATATGTCAAGAACTAATGGTATATACAGTATAATACTCGTATCAGGCAGATACTCAATTCAACAGTTCATCAGATGTGAGTTTGTATAAATGCAAGAAAAGTTATATGGCTGACAAACAAAAGAATTGAGTAATTTCCAGCGTCCACTAGTGTTAATATTTAACATTAAATTTTCATGATGATTGTATAACATTTAAAGCACTTCACAGAGATTATATTTTAAAATACATATTTTTAAAAAGTATTGCGGGCCCAATTGGCACATTGGACCATATTGGTTGGAAACATGCAGAAGAGGCCTTCCTCCTGCAGTGGATAGACAATGGCTAAAATGGTATTTTAAAACGTGTCCAGGTGGCCAATTCTTTTAATAGATAAGTAGGATGTATGAGGAAAGTAGTGAGTTTCCTAAAACCGTATATCACTCATTAGATCAAAAGGTACTTTCCTAATTCAAAGCTCTGCCTCTCATCATGTTATTATGAATTTATTTGCCAGTAATATATAATGGTTATGGATTTCGTTTTTTTAATGTTTGTGAAAAAATAATAATTTTGTAATAATTTAATGTAATTTTTATAGATTGAAGGTATCTCAAGACTGAGAAATAAACTTAAGGATACTCACCAGAATGTCTGTTAATAGGCAATAATTTTCATTGTCTCCAATTTTTTCAGGATTTGGCTTGGTAATCAAACCAATAGCAACACCTGCTACAGGAGATGATATGGGAACTCCTGGCAGAGGGAAAAAAAAGCCCCAAAATCATGCTGCTGAATGAAACTAAATAGGCTTTGGAATCCAACCTCTGCTCAGTTCAAGAGATATTGCTCACATATCTCCACTGTGAAGGCAAATATATGTCCCAGGATAATGTTGCAGGATCCAATCTGGGTTGGTCACTGGAACCAGAGGTTTTGTCCTTCAAGCTTTCAGACTCATGCAGGAGCCAGAGTGTGTGCTGTTCTGTGTGGTATTTCTGTTGTATATACCCTGATTGGATCCTGCAAGAGATATTTCTTCCTAGCCTCAATGTGAACATATTCAAAGAAGAGAAGAGAACTGAATTACCTATCAGTTTTCTAGGTAATTTGTTTTATTGACAAATTCCTGTATCATTGGGGGGAAAAATGCCCAACTTTCAAATAGAATCTTTTTTTCCCAAGCTTGCATTCCTCCAAGTTGTAGTGAATGGGGAAAAGCCTCCTCCCAAACATTGACACAAAAGCGTTAAAAGTAAAACCAAAATGTAATTGGCCAGTCTACGTAGTGGACAGAAATAAACCTAGAAAAAGCAAACTGAGAAGAACCAATCAGAAGGGAAAAACTCCTGTCATGTAAGCTTTTCCAAAAAGGATAGGGCAACTCAATTTTGTCTTTTGTACCTGTATCTGGCACTGACTTAAAAGCCAGATACATCACAACTGTGATTAGAGTCCAGGAATTAGAAAGTTATTAACCTATAAAACTAGGTGAAATGAATATCTATTTTTATGTCAGAGACTGATATGAACAGCTGTGATTCTTTTATGTGTTTGCTTCTCTGTGTAGAAGCAAGCAAGGGAATCCTCTTCCAAATTAATGTCCAATTCTCCTTTTTAAACATTTCATTTGTTCTTTAACTCCATTTACAGTCATGTGAAAAAGAAAATCCTACTGATTTTTTTGACTTTTTCAATCTGTTTCAACATAGAGTTATTCGACCTTAATTTCAACAATATTTCAACAACCATTCTATTGTCTGAAAGACCCCCTAGGAGATTTCAAACTGTGAATTTACTTAGACAATCTATCAGGGAGGTGGAACAAGGAGAAAACTTTTGCTGTCCAGAAAAAAATACTAGGGTAAAACTAAAGTTTTCTCCTGAAACCTAGGCAAAGACCAGGGCTTCTGAAACAATGTGTTCTGGATAAATAAGGCAAAGATAGTTATTTGGTCAAAGTACCAGAACACATATTTGGTGAAAATCAAAGAAAGCATTTCACCAGAGGATCCTGACACAAACTGTAATACATGGTAGTGGAAATGTTTTGATTTGGGACTGCTTTACTGTATCAGGAGCTGGGCAGCTTACCATTATAGAATCCTTATGAATTATCCATTGATGATGTTACCTAGTTTGGGTAATGAAATGTCTGTATGAAAACAACCAAGATCAGACAGCACCAAGGACTCCTGAATTATTCATTGTACTGGAGGGTGCTTGAGGATAATGTAAAACCATCTATCAGGAGATTAAAGCTCAACTAAAAGTGAACCTTGCAACATGACAATGTTTCTGAATATTCCAGTAAATTCACAATGGAATGGCTGCAAAAAAGGAGGATTCTGGAAAGATCAGATCCAAATTCCACTGAGATGCTGTGAGGCGATTTAAAAAGGGTCGTTCATGCAACAAAACCCTCAAACGTCATACAGTTGAAAAAATTCAACATGAAGAAATGGTGGGGGGGGAATCCTCCTGGTTGATGTCAGAGAATGGTATATAATTAAAAGAGATGCCTACCTGAAATTGTTTCTAACAAAGGGAGCAATGCCAGCTTTAGAGCCAAGCGTGTATTTTTCCATAGAAGGAAATAACATAAATGTCAATTTTTTGTTGAATAAAGGATTGCAAAATCAATTAGTCATATTTTTAAATTGCATCTCCTATACCTTTATATATTGTTTGAATTACAATAAATTATTGTACATGTCAAAAAAGAAAAAACTTTTCATGGGGTGAAACTTATTATTTTACATAGCCACATTTTCTCAATCTTGGTATGTTTTCCTGCTCAGTTAAACTGCTCAGAGAATGTTAGTTTGGCACCTTCTTTCCCCCAGTAAAATAATGCAGATATATTTTTCCTCCAAAACAAAGTAGATCAGAGTAGCATACCTACTAGATTTTCCTAGGGAGTGTGAAGCATATAGAAATTGAAGATGGGGAAGATTTAGGGACTCCTGCTCAATGAGATCAAAAGGACCAACCTGCTACATTCCAGGTATATACAGTATGTGCAATCATACCTCATTATACATATCCTGCAGTCTAGAACAGCGGTCCCCAACCTTTACAGCTTGGCGGCCTGGCGGGAGTTGGGGGAGAGGGGAACTGGCCTGCATGCTGGCCTGTCGCTTGTATTAGTTTTGCTGTGTGTATGCGTGTGTCCACGAGCCCACCACTTGCATGGCTCAGACCTGAACTGGGCCAAGGCCTGGTAGTGGGCTGTGGCTCGGGGACCCCTGGTCTAGCATTATACAAGTCATGGTCACCATCTGTGTGACAACTTTTCAAATATTTCACTTATTCTCTTATTAGGGCCAAACCTTCCTAAATTCTTAAATTTCTTCATAGGAATCACACTGTTTTGAGTTGGGCAGTCTTATAAATCTAGTAAATAAATAAATAAATAAATAAATATTCCTACTCACTCCTTTTAATATCCTTTTTCTCAATTTGTCCTTCAAACAGTTTGCATTACCCAGAATTGGACCCAAGAGCAAAAGTTAGATCTGACCTTTATGCTATTTGAAACCAATATTTCCAATTTTACTATTTTTCTAGCATTGTATTGCATAAATCAAATCAAAATATGAAATTCATACACTTTAGGAAAAACATACCTGCATCCATCAAGGCTAGACTCCCACCACAAACAGAAGCCATTGAAGATGACCCTGGGGACAGAAATTATAAACTATCCCTTAATGCATTGTCAATTAAACACTACCTTTCTAACATATATTTACAAATGAGTTGCTTTCCCAGTGAGAGCCAGTTTGGTGTAGCGGTTAAGGAATTCTATCAAACCCAGAGACCACCGAGTACTAGTTCCTCCTTAGGTACAAAGCCAGCTGGGTGATCTTGGGTCAGTAAGTCTTTCTCAGTACTTGGAAGCAGGCAATGGCAAACCACTATTGAAATTTTACCAAGAAAGATGTAGGAAATAATCCAGGCAGTCACCAGGAGTCAAAACTGACTTGAAAGCAACCTTCCCCCTCCAAATGTTTCCCAGTAATATGAAGAAAATTAATAACTGTCCATCAACTTTTGATTTCTATCTCTTAGATGTAGATTCAGTCATTCTAGATACAAGTTAACAAGTAGTAATCCCAAACCTTGATGCATTTCAGAAATTTTTTTAAAAGGCTTGGAATAGGAGTTGAGGTATAAGAGTCTTAAACATTCATAAACTCTATTTTTACCAAAACCACAATGCAATTTTCTACTAGAGATAAAAAAAGGCTACAAATCCCTTCTCCCAAATCCTAGAGATTAAAGCAAATTATATAAAAAAGCAAATACCATTTGATTCTAATACTTCTGAAGTAACTCTTATTGTGAAAGGGAAATTACTTGGAATCACCGGTTTCAAAGCCTTCTCTGCAAGTGCACCTACAGGTAAAAATAATGTCATGAATACAAAGAATACTTAACTTCAATATAAACAATGAGCTGCCTAAGGGTTTACTTACCATGACCAAGTTCTCTTCTATTTGTACCTGAAACTCTGCCAATCTCATTAGTTGCATATGGAGGGAACTACAAAGAGAAGGAAGACACTTTAAAAGTCAGTATTTATGTTAAGATACAGAGCCAGAAATTCACACCACATGCATACTTCAGAATTTAGAAATTATTTGCACATTTTAAGTGGTTCATTTATTCTCACAGTTCTGAAGAAAAATATTGGCTCTCACAGTCCCATGAAATTAGACTAGCTGTTTATATCATAATAGTTAAATTGCATCTAATATCTACTGCTTGAAATAACTATAATAAATACATATATGCATCTATTTGCCATCCTCCGTAAATCTGTGCAATATATCCACATATAAACAAACAAACACACACAAACACTGCAGATGCTGTTTAGGAACAACCTGAGGGGTATTTCATAAAAGACCTTTAGTAAGTGATCATGTGAAGTAATTGCTTTTCAGTGGCACAAAATATTCTCATTTACAGACAAGAAAGGGTATAGCAACTTCTAAATGGTCATATACAGATAGTCCTCAATTTACGGCCACAATTAAGCCCATTTCTGTTGCTAAATGAGACATTTGTTAAGTGAGTTGCCCCATTTTATGACCTTACTTGCCACAGTTATTAAGTGAATCACTGTATTTGTTAAGTTAATAACACAGTTGTTAAGTGAAACTGACTTTGCTTGCCAGATCACAAAAGGTGATCACGTATCCCTTAGAACACTGCAACTGTCATAGATATGAGTCAGTTGCCAAGCATCTGAATTTTGACCACATGACCATGGGGATGCTGCAATGGTCATGTGAACAATGGTCATAAGTCACTTTTTCCAGTGCTGTTGTTAACTTTGAATGGTCATTAAACTAACTGTTGTAAGTTGAGGACTACCTTTATCTGACTCTGTACTGACTCTGACTGGATGCTTTCAATTGCTGTTGCCCAAATCTAATCTACTTCTCTCAAAACCTCTCAATGAATTCACAATTTAGCCCAATATGAGATTTATGGCTTAACATTAGATGGAAACCCAAGTAATGTAACTTGTTTAAGTGGGAACCCAGACAATGTTGTTTAAGTGGGAACCCTAGAGGTAGTGGTCACTTGCAGTGTATATTAATTATTTTTCTTCCTAAAAATACTCAAAGCAGAGTAATATATTAAAATCTCATTAAAAAGGCACAAAAGTATCACAGTACTTCTAGCAAATGCAAGAATTAAAAGTACACAACAAATACAACAGCCAGAGCATTATTATTATTACAACACAGTTGGTCTTTCCATAGAAAACTCTGGAGTTTCCTTCAGATCTGAATAAACTTATGACACAGAGTTCCACAACTCTGTGCTTTCACAATGCTTTCCTTTTAGAAAAGCATTGTGGAATCAGCCCTAAATTCAAGTACTGAAGTTTATTGAAGTTTATTGATTAGGCATCCTTAAAAATAATAAAATTCAAGTGAAACAAAGAAAAATATCATACCTCATAATGAAGCATAAAGTTTTTTTCTTTTATTCCACTGAAATAGAAATAAAAAGTTATACAGATCTTAATGAGCTGTATATAATTTAATCAATCCATTAACATTTAAATAAAACTACTTTGTCCTCTTTCACCAACCAACCAACCAACCAACCAACCAACCAACCAACCAACCATGAAACTCAGGATTTAGGGCACGAGAAATCCCATTTTCCAAGCATCTTTCCCAAGCCATAAATTTCTGCATAATCCTTGTAACTTTCAGAAGCATTTACATTTTGAAGTAAGTTTAGCTTATAGTAATGTATAATAAGTACATTATTATGGAGCCCCTTTCCTGATTAGACCAACCTCTTTTCCGAACTCAGAAACTAATCTGATGAACCAGTACGAAGTTATATTTTTAAAACTCAATCTGCCTAAACCTGGTGTATCTTTTATAGGAAATTGTCTGAAGAAGTGGTTTTGCACACTGTGTACAGTATGTGCCCATCCACGTATGCACATATTGATTACAGAAATGTGTCTGCATTGATATTTTAGTCACCTTTTCATAAGATAGTGAACAATGTTGAGCACTCTCACAAAGAGGCTTGTCTGTTCACAAAAATGACTGGCATAGCCCATCACGGAAAATTAATTTATAAAAAAATGTGAAATTGTCCATCATCTTCCCTTCTAGAATGCTGGTTTCTAATCCAACATTTTCTCTGTAAGAAAATTTGCAAAAAAAGCACTGGGCTGCAATGAATCCACTTTTATTTTATAGCAATGCACAGGAAGCTTATATTATGCTTAGAAACATTCTTATAAATACAATTAATCTAGGGGATGATATTTTGGTTGCAACTTTTCATTTAAAAAAAACATTGTCAGAACGGATATTGAAGCTTGTAGGAACAAAGATGTTGGAGACATATATGTATTCAAGTACCATAAACCATTGTCCTACAGTAAGACAAAATTCTGAGTTTATAAACTAAGACAATGGCACTGACAAAAGTGACAACTGGTTCTGACACTTACAACTGTTGCAGCATCCCCACAGTAACATGATGAAAATTTGGGCGCTTGGCAACTGACATGTATTTATGATGGCTGCAACATACCAGGTGACCCTTTGCAACTTTCCCAGATGGCTTCTGACAAGTGAAGTCAATGGGGATGTTTAATGACTGCATGATTCACTTAACTGCAGTGATTCATTTAACAACCATGGCAAAAAGATTGAGCACAACTCACTTAACAACCACCTTCTTATCAACAGAAATTCTGGTTCCAATTATGGTCCTTTGCCAAGGACTATCTGTATTATGAATTAACATGATGTGAAAAGTCACTTCCCATGGTTTATAAACAATATAATTTAGGGGTCCCCAATCTACTGGTCCGCGGCCTATTCGCAACAGCCCCACTAGCATGAGAGTCACAAGCGCTCAGGGCCTCACCTGCGTGAGCATCATGACAACTTGTCCCCTCACTTGCGCAAGCATCGTGGGCACTTGTGGCCCCAGTCATGCAAGCGTTATGGGCACTCATTGCCCCACTTGTGGTTAAGTAAGGACTATCTGTATAAGCAATGTTATAATCAAATGATCCAGCAAAGAGCAAAAACTGGCAGTGTAAAGAAGGTAGAAGGAAAATATACAATGGGACATACCTGGCTACTGTAGTGATAAGATCAGATTTAATACTTGATTCTAATGAATCAAATGTAACTGTACAGAGGACCTAAAAATTAGCCAAAAAAGAAATGATATTATAAAACCATTTCTCTTTATGGAAATTAAATTAAATTACTATAAAATAAAAATGATACTAACATAAAGTCAGAAACACAGTGAAATTATGTTTGCCTTCATTTCAAATGTTTCTGAGCTGTACTTGTTTAATATTATACTACAAATATAAACACTGAATATTCAAAATTTTAATCAAATATATGCACAAATCAACTGAACTTATTTTTCAGAAGGAAAAAATATATGAAAATATTTACTCTTTTTACCAGTTTAAGATCAAGAAATCTCATCACACATACTATTCATCTACAAGAACCTTTTCATTCATTGGCATGCATATCTCATACAATGCAATTTTAACAACAATGCAAAACAAAATAATGCCCTCTAATTTCTTATGCACAAAGAAAGTTAGGGATAATTTTGGAGTAGCAGTCAACTTATTTCAAAATTTTGTAGTAGCTTAAAACCATAAATTTGGTTTTAATTGCATACTAACAATATACCACTATTTGCAGTGTAAGATTTTTTCCCTCTTAAGACATAAGACTCATGCATTCATCTTCCCGAGTCCCTGAGCATGAAGGTTTTTTTTAAAATGATGATAAAGTTTTAAGTCTTGAACTTGTTCATATACAACTTGAGTTTTGCTGCTGATTATATCCCCCTTTTAATGCTTTTACCAGGGTATCAGCCAAGTTAACAAACAGAAATAAATAAATACAGTAATTCTTTAGAAATGGAACATTTAAGAAATGTTTAAATTTATAATATTCAAAAACAACAGAAGTGAATACCTGTGTTTGTCCCCTTTGAAATAAAGCTGAACCATGCAAAGTTTTAAACAAGTCCACTTCACAACTGATATTTCTAAGTGTATTGAAATCTCTACCATCACATCTAGAAAAATAAAGTTAAAAAGAAATAATTTATATTTCCAAAGTCTTATTTCATGCACGTAAATACAGAATGCATCCTTTGATTTAAATCCAAGAGCAGTGTTACCTATAAGAGCTGATACAGAGTAGAGGAACACATTTATTACAACACATCCTGTTTCTACTATTCAACTGATGTATAACATACTGGAGTAATATTCAAATATAGATCCAACGAAAATAGGTTGTCAACAGCTTAGACCAAATCAATCTACATATATTTTTTAAGTTTTTAATCCAGTATAACTTTCTAGAACACATTTTTTTTCCTGGTTCATCATGCACATGTTCTCCTGTTAGGGATTCTATTCTTACTGGCTCATGTACAAGGCATGAGATATTTCAAAATCTATCCCACATTTTGCCTTCCATTAGCATTGAAAATAACTCAACTTAATGACAATTCCACATTTACCTTCGGTATTCATTCATGATAAGATTTCTAAAGACTTCCTTGGAAACAACATTAAATGATTCCGTGATTTCATAAGAATCAGCCCCCGGAAACTTTTCTAGAGGTTAACATAGAAGAAAAAATATTTTCTGATTTAGTGCACAGCATCCAATTTAGCAATAAAATAATTAGCATGATTTTATATCTTTTTCTTTCAGCAGATTCAAAAAGAACAGCTGAGCAGAAATGAAAGCAACCAAATAGGAAGGAAAAAATAGGGTACGTGTATGTGCGTGTGTGTGTGTATACACACACACACGCACTGTATAAATATATATATATTTAAATGTATACATATATATTCTATTTTTCTTATAACCAACCATCTTAGTGAAACTCAAATCTGTAGTTCTGTGGACACCTTATATGGATGTTGATGATAAACAAACAAACGTATGTTTATTGTATGAAGAAAAAAAGTCCACACATAACAAAAAATAGAATATTCATCTTCTTTCTCACATACTAGGGTTTGTTTGTTTTTTTACATCCAAGGAATAAGAACATTCAATCAGGCTAAACCCTGTAGGCTGAAGTACTACATTGCTCAGACATTAGTTTATCACCTTAGTAAAATCTGGGTTAGATTTAGGTTACTGATGTATGTTTGAAAAAGAACCTGTGCCTTTTTTTTTTGCCTATCAGACATAGATCTGTACAGAAAAAGTCTATTCAAAATATACTTCGTAATATGCATGTACATAACAATTATTAGTGTATCTGACCTTTTAGCTGTTCTTCTGTTTCAAGCCTGATTTTGTTGATAGCTTCATCTCTTGAAATCTAGAATGCAAAATGTCTGTGTATTTATTAAATTTATCTTCTACCTTTCATCAATAGTAATCAAGATGGCAAAATACAAAATCGAATTCAAACACAATATCCTATTTATTAAAATGAGAATATATAATTAAGAAAAAATCCACTAGTTTAAAATCATATCAGAACCTTAAATGTCTTGCTGAATGATAATACAGAGGCAGAAAACACTACTTCATTTGCAAGCAATTCTAAAGCCCGCAGCAGATATGGAAAAAAACGCTCTCACATTCTCACTAGAGGAATGTCTAAGAGTAGCAGGGAATTTCTCATGTACAAGAAAACTATGTTCAGGATAAAAAAAAATACATACAAATTGTATAGATTACAGTACTTTAAACCTATTGCAGATGGACTAGCAGTTTCCAATCTTTGATGTGGACCAGGGTATTATCATTGCAAGCTTTTGAATCAAGAGTCAGTAACCTGATAACTGCAATTATGATTATGTATCTAACAATACTATTGGACACCAAAAATAAATTGGAAGTAATAAAAAAATGGCTAAATCCATGGTATTTACACTGTCCTGAGATTTGGGGTATTTTAAAATAATGTGGGGAATTTATTTTTAATTTTATTTATTAAATTTATATGGTACATAGACTGTACATGGATAACCTGGAATATCTTTGCAGACAACAGTGGTCCATGAGCTGTGGCCTAGGACCCACTGACAGTTATAGCTGAGCTGCAGTGGCACAGTGGTTAGAATGCAGTACTGCAGGTTACTTCTGCTGATCACTGGCTGCCAGCAGTTTGGCAGATCGAATCTCACCAGGCTCAAGGTTGACTCAGCCTTCCATCCTTCCGAGGTGGGTAAAATGAACACCCAGATTGTTGGGGGCAATATGCTGACTCTGTAAACTGCTTAGGGCAATAAAGCACTGTGAAGCGGTATATAAATTTAAGTGCTATTGCTATGGCTATAGCTGGGAGTGGACCTGTTTCATAAGAAGCAAGGTGAACTGAAACTTTATGCATTTGTTAATACTTTCATTTTTTCTCATAAATATAGATCTTAGATTCTTGCTGACACACACGGTTTTGCTAAAGAATTGCTGCCAGATATTATACTAATTAAATTTTTACACTGTCCAACTACCAGTGTTTTGAATCATCTTTTGCCTCTTGAAGCTAAAATCACTATGTTGCCCTACTGGGATGCACAAAGAAAATCTAGAAGGGATTATATGAATGCAAATACTTACTTTATCATGTGTGAAGTCTGAAAATACTGCTGTGACTTTTTCAGATGCAAATCTTTGCAGAGGTGGAGGAGGATGCATGGAAAAATAAGGAAACAATGTAGCAAGTTCATACTTTAATAAGTACTTCATTCATATTGTATATGTTAAATTTTCCTTCTGCTTTGAAAGAGTAAGCCCTCCAACCTAAAAAAAATTGGTTTAGTAAAGTTTGCTTTTAATTTACAAAATAAGCTGAAGCAAATCTCATCTGAATTGCTGATGACAACTAATTTTGTCCCAAACATTGTACAGTGTTCATATTTAGCAAAGCATTCTAGATCACGTTTGCTGCTTCTACTCAAAATGAGCATTCAGTATTAAAAGTAGATTTTCTCATGTGCTTTGGTTTCAAAAAGATCCATTTTCCATTTAATAAATATTTGGTATTACTAAGCACTTTTCTCATCATTAATCTATTTAATCAAAGGTTTCCTGTACAATAATCCAGTAATATCCAAACACCTACGTTTAGAGCACAAAATGTATATACTAGGATATACAAAAAGTATATACTAATAAGATCTATTACATGCATTTGAAGTCCAAAAAATAAACATTGATTTAGCAAACAAAATCTTCTCAATGTTATGTTGGACACAATTTAGATATTTAGCTTCATCCTTTGAAATAGAAAAGAAGCCAGGAACAGACGTTTTAGTAAATGAACTGGTTTTGATAACAGCTTTCAGGTGCAGTATACTCTAAGCCAGGGGTCCCCAACCCCCGGCCCATTACTGGGCCATGACCTGTTCAGAACTGGGCTGCGCTGACACACGGGCATATGCATAACTTGACTTGCGCAACTGGCAGGCACACACGTGTGTGCACAGCTCAACTTGCACAAGTGACATGCCAGGGTTCCCTCCCCCCCGCCCACC
>JANHZT010009265.1:16389-29444 GCA_032468215.1 Stegonotus admiraltiensis | reverse complement strand
AGGAGCGTCTCCCCATCCTGACTGCCGTTTCCTCTCAACAGAGAAAGGACGTATCAGGTAAGACCAACGTCCAATCTATAGCTGCTCTTCTGCCATTACCGAATCTGCTGAAGCTGGTCAAAAATCCTACAATCTTTTTTGAAGCCTCCCTTTCCATTAATTGGCTGATGTATTGAGTGTATGTGAGTGTCCCACCCTAAATCCTAAGCACAGAATTACTTTTAGGAGTGGGTTTCCAAGAGCTGCCTCTTGTCCTCTTAGTACAGCACTATGATGGGAGAAGCTGCCATGTGGACATTGTTGAAGCTCTTAGCAGGATTTGCAGGATAAGCTCCCTTTGTTTAAAAGGAATGTTTCAGTGATTTTTCTAGACCAGAGATGTCAAACTCAAGGCCCGCAGCGTGCTTAGATCTGGCCTGCGGGGCTGCCCTGGAAATAGCAAAGGACTGGTCCATGGTGCCTCTGCCAATGAAAGTGGAGCTCGGGAGAGCCACGTGTGGCCCTCTTGTGCTCCATTTTTGGATGTGACAGCCTCGGGCCACCACAAGCGCCCCTGACATGATGTTGAGCTAGTCACGCCCATCTGGCCCCCTGAGGTCAAATACAAACCCTGATGCAGCCCTCAATGAAATTGACTTTGACACCCCTGTTCTAAACATTTCCACCACAAAGATGATACAAGCCAAGGTAGGAGGAATGACCATCAATTAGCTTACCAAATTACTTTTACTTACTGTATTTTTTGCTCCATAAGACACACCTAGGTTTCGAGGAGGAAATGAAGAAAAGAATATGAATCTGGAGCACTGTCTCACTGTGCATATGGAGCGCTGAATATGGAGCAGCAGTGAAGTGAGGGAAGAAGTGAGGGAAAGCAGTGAAGTGAGGGAAGGAGGCGGAGCCTGAGAGGATAGTCAATAGTGTATGGATATAATCATGCTTCGCTTTTTAAAAGCAGTGTTTTTCTTGCCTTTCAGTACCAAGAGGTTAAGCAATAAATGAGACTTGGGAAAAGGGCTTTTTAGATCTGGTGATTTTTAAGTAGTAGCCCCAGGACCTTAAATCAAGATTAGGATTGTGGTCTGGACAGGAGGCAGATTTAACTTTTTCTGTCCCTTTTGTGCTCTTGATTAAAATAATGACTATTAGCCTTTGCCAGGATGTTGCCGTTACCAGTCTATTAGAAATAGAAAAGACTTATTTGTTTGTATCTGTGCACTTAACTGTATGTTGTCAGGTTTGTCTCAGTGAGTGTGAATCGGTGGTGGTAGTGAAGATGGTAGTATTGCAAAAAATTTGCTAGTTCATATTCTTAAATGATTGAAGACAATTTTGAAACACAGTTTGGGCTATGGATTTTATTTTTCATAACACTTGATATAAGGAAGTGATTGGCATAGCCATCTCTAACCTGTTGCCTTTTGAATGTCAAGACATTGCAACTTTTCTGATCCTCATCAGCATGAGCAAAAATACTGCTGACTAGGAATTATTGCAATTATTCTTCCACAGAAAGGAGATCATCTGTTGACATATTGGACTAGTTTGTTATGTATCTATTCCTACAGGTGTTGAAGGTTAATATATCTCATAAATGAGTTAATATTACCCTGGTTGACTTCCTGCATTTAACGCACAAACAAAACAGCAATATTCATTTTTGCTTTATACTTTTTAATGGCAATTATGGGATATATTTTTAAACAGTAAATTAAAAGGCACTTAAAAGATAATCTGTTCTTCATCCTTCATTGGATGCATATAGACTGATTAGTGCTATATAGAAATCTGAGTTTATATGAGCTGGCATTCATATTTTTTAAAGTTCTGCAGTCATTTTTTCCTTAATAGTGTTTTTTAAACACCTAGTACATAATGTAATGCAACATCTATTAAAAACCTCACTTCAATAATTCACAGATATAAAAATGCATTTTAAGGAATTAATACAACCATGGCACTCCTAATTCAGGCTGGTATGATGGCCAGGTTGAAAGGATTTAACTCTTCCCTCATGCCATTTTGCCATGGAACAAAGACCGAATAACTGTCCTTATATTTTGTTGGAAATTTTTATGGAGTAAGATTATGGTATAAATCCTCATATCTTCCTTAACTCCTCCTAATAATTAACTGGAAAAACTAAAACTAAAAGGCTCAGTGAGATAGCCTCAATCCACAGAAGAACTGGCTGCAAACATTAAAGAGAGAAAAGGGGTCAACCCCTCTTGTCAGTGATCACAGTGTTATAAAACCAGAAGACTCCATCTTTCTCCAGAATACTCATCCTTTCCTATTATGCTTCCCCACCCCCTCGTATCTACCTGTAACAAAGGAATACTTCTGAACTGTTTTTTTTTTTGCTTGATTAGCTTAACACATAAGCTAATTAATTGCTGCATATGCAGAAAAAAAGGGACAAATAAATAAATCCTAGCATTAATTTTTATATATTAAACAAAAACAGGCATTATCCATTCTGCAGCCATTTGCCTCCCTAGATTAATCAGCTGGGGGAAAAAGGCGGTATAAGGAATCCTTCTTAGATTTCAAACCCTTCCTTTGCTTTAGTCTCAGTCGGTGACAGTTACTTGTTTCAACATGGTGAGTGTGACTGGTTTCAACATGGTGAGTGTGACTGATTTCAACATGGTGAGTGAGACTAGAAGATCAAAGCCTCAACCCTGTTGAATGTGCACTAAAAGGTAAAGGTTCCCCTTGCACATATGTGCTAGTCGTTCCCGACTCTAGGAGGCAGTGCTCATCTCTGTTTCAAAGCCGAAGAGCCAGCACTGTCCAAAGACGTCTCCGTGGCCATGTGGCCGGCATGACTAAATGCCAAAGGCACACAGAATGCTGTTAATTTCCCACCGAACGTGGTCCCTATTTTTTCTACTTGCATTTTTTATGTGTTTTCAAACTGCTAGGTGGGCAGAAGCTGGGACAAGTAATGGGAGCTCACTCCATTACGCGGCACTAGGGATTTGAACTGCTGAACTGCCAACCTTTCGATCGACAAG
Organism: Stegonotus admiraltiensis; assembly: GCA_032468215.1. Lineage (NCBI taxonomy): Eukaryota > Metazoa > Chordata > Lepidosauria > Squamata > Colubridae > Stegonotus > Stegonotus admiraltiensis. Next base: position 26,424 of record JANHZT010009265.1, on the reverse strand, counting down.
CTCAGTGTCTTAGCCACTGAGCCACCGCAACCCTTTGAATGTGCACTACATACCCATAAATGGTAAAGGGGAGACTTCAATTGTCTGTACACAATGGCCATTTTGAAATCTCTATCCACCTCTGCCTCAGTGAGAGGTTGGTGTTCTTGGTGTTTATACACCTTGATTAATGGATTGCCCTGTTTGCTTACTCTTCTGGATCAATTTGTTTGTTTTAAAAGGGAAAAAAAAGTACCACACTTCTACCATGCTTGCTTTCACTAGGGCTCGAAAGAAAATTAACAACATTCCTGTTAATTTAGCTTGTTAAATAAAATTAAGTCAGGTCCATTGTTTCACTGTTTCTTCAAAGAACTTTCCCCCTCTTCCTCATCCCAAATGAAATAAAAAAGTTATTTTGTAAGAAAAAAGTCAGGGCAGCAATGAGGGGCTGGAAAGGGGAGAATATTCATGCCATAGATGCAGTAGCTGAATGGAGTGGAGTGGAATGGTTGGCTTACAAGGCATTAAAGTGTGGCATGCAAACCAGAGCTTGTAAACCAACATAAGATGAAAAGGTCTTTCATTTAAAAGAAAGGGGGGAGGGGGATAATTGGAATTTGGCTGGTTGGTGGTGAGTGGACAACAATTCGATGAGAACAATTGATGACAAGATAAAAATTCAATGACAACAATCCTGCACACACGCACATACACAATTGTTCATTTCTTGTGCTTGCATTGAGATACGCTGAAAGTGTGGTACCACCCTTAGTTTTGTATGTATGTATACATGGGTATTGTCATTACCTTCTTGCAGATGTTTTTTTTTTATTTTCTCCATCTTCCTAATATTTCTCAGTGGAAGTTTGCAATCCACATTTGGTGAAAATGCATTTGTTCAAGTACAGAAAGAAGTGAATTCTCTTCAGACATTGTAGAATTATTAGATTCCATTTTCTATTTCTGACTCAATATCTCCACCCACCCCATTCAAATGCATCTTACATACAGCCATTGGATTTTCTCAGCTAGAAACATTGAGTTCATTGTGGCTTGGCACAGGAAGGACATTTGAGCTCATTGAACAGGACCTAATTAGTAGAATCAATAGATGAAATCAAAATGTCAATGGACTAGAAACGAAATATAGTTTGGGTGAGGACAAAAATGACCCCTGTCTAATCCAATGGTCATTCAAAAACAAAAAAATAAAAAAAACCCAAACAGGTAGATGTTCAGTACCCTTCTCATCTGCAGCCCTCCCCCATGGCTGATTGTTTTTACCTCAGTTAAATGTGTGATTGCCCTTCATTCTTGTGAAGAAATACTAGCATTCAAATATAATGGCATAACTTATGGTCAGGTTGCAGAGTATGTTCTGGCAGCTTGCACTCTACCTGCTTCTATTGTCCATCCTGTTTTGGGGAGAGAAACTGCGGAGGGGGGAAGAAATAGGCACCTTGCACAAAAGCTGGTTTGTGTTATCTAGCCATTACCAGGCAAACAAATAGAGGCTTAATTGGGGATCGACTACCTGGAAGCGAATATAACTCTTGCTTTTGTTTAATACATTGCTCTTGCTGATTTGCTGAAGTGAAATGTGACTGGATGGGCATGAACATGTTGTTTTCTTTATGCAATAAACTCACAGTGACCTACATGGATGAAATGGAGTGACACTAATGATGTTAGGTTTTAGCGACTGTTTTCCTGACCAAAGTGGGCTGGGTGTCTTTTTGGAAGGGTTGATGTGGGATCCATTTTAAATTCAGTGCATTATTTAAAATCTTTCCTAGCAAGCTGTTACCTTTTAATTCTTTTTCTAAAGCAGCTATATTATAGTCATCAATGCTTGTGAGTGTACAAGTGGCTAGAAAATATTTATTTCCTAAAACACGGGTAGACACGCAAGGGGAAACCACAAGCTAATCTTTCTTCTTCTAAATTACAGAAAATATAGGACAGAATAAACACGCATGAACTAATGTGCCCAGAAGTTACGATCCGACAATCATCCAAAGCTTATAGCTACAACGTGTTCCCTACTTCTCTCTGCTGTGCTCCAACTTATCTTTCTGGTTTATTAACCAAAATCATATCAGAATGGAGGTTAGAGGTTAGATGGGAGGTTAGGATTGGCATCCTGGAGGAGCAAGGTAAAGGAGCATGTTACACATGGCATGTGGCCGCAACTTAATAAAAAGTAGAGAATTGCATGAAGCTTTGGGAAATTATCCAATATTTTTCAGATGAAAAACAGTCCATCTAAAGCAAGAGAATGAAATTCATTTGCCTGGAATGCAGTTTGCAATGCATGGAAATTTTCACTCCAGTAAACATCTGTAGGAAGGCTGGGGGAAAATTAAATGAAGATAAATTAAGCAGGCTTTTTTTTCAGGATTTGGGTAAGATTGCCCATTCCTATTTGGATGTCGTTGTATATGTTTATACATAGAAAATATAAACAATTGCTCTTTTTTATACAATGCAATGGAATTTTCCTTTGTTATATTAAGGTGAAATAGCGTGAATGGTATATGAAAGAAGGTAACATAGGAAATGTGTATATCAGGGCATTTGAAGAGGGACAAGATCAGTGGTGGAATTAAAAATTTTTTATTACTGGTTCTGTGGGCGTGGCGTGGCTTGGTGGGCGTGGCAGGGGAAGGATACTGCAAAATTTCCATTCCCACCCCACTCCAAGGGAAGGATACTGCAAACTCCCCATTCCCTCCCCACTCCTGAGGGAAGGATACTGTAAAATCTCAATTCCCTCCTCACTCCAGGGGAAGGTTACCGCAAATCCCATTATCTTCCTGATCAGCTGGGACTCAGGAGGCAGAGAATGGATGGGGGCAGGGCCAGTCAGAATTTTTACTACTGGTTCTCTGAACTACTCATAATTTCCGCTACTGGTTCTCCAGAACCTGTCAGACCTTGCTGAATAGCACCCTTGGACAGGATCCCGAATTGGTGTTTATTTCTTCAGTAATAAACTAGACCAGGTTTATTGTGGAGAGGAAGAGAGGTGTATGAGAGATAGTCTTCTAACACCACTGCTATCTGGATTTAAGACTTGTAGAAAGGGGAAAAATTGAGGAAGACTAGTGTAGCTCTATTCCAAACATTCTTAGAAATTGCCATTCTGTATTGGGCAGTAAATATTTAATGGAACGTAATATACCTTATTATGGCCAAAGCCCAGAGACAAATCTTTAATGGAGACTTTTGTTAAACTAGAAACAATTTTAAAGAAAACCATGACAATGTAACTCTAGAGAATGGAGATTTATAATACTTTGGGCCCAGGGATCTGCATTTATTTACTCTATGAAATTATGGTTTTAATAATCATAAATAGATGTAATAATTGCCCCTTTCTGGCAAAATTAAATCCACTAACAACTCAAGTGATACAGCATAAGATCATAGTGAAAATGTTACTTTAGTCTGCAGTTATAAAATGCCTGGATTGCATTCAAATACAGTCTGAGTTTGCATATCCTACTGAGTGTGATGTGCTTTGGGTTCAGCTTTATGGGTGAACACAGCCACTTACAGTTTAGCAGGTTGCATTGATAGGACAACATGACTGAAACTGTCTTCTTTACTCCTGTTTTATGAAATGGGATTGAATTATTGACAACTAGTTCACATCATTTATTTCAATGAGATCAAAAACATGATTGAGAAATTTAGTCTGGATGCAGCCCACTCTTCTCTATTTATTCTAGTATTATTGCTTGCATATTGTGTGAGAAGGACAAAGCAATTTAGTGTTTATTTTATTGGTAACCTTATTTGGAGGATGACCTTCTCCTTTTTCTCATTTCCAGAGCTCCACCATGGGAGGTAAACTGAGCAAGAAGAAGAAGGGATATAATGTGAATGATGAAAAGACCAAAGATAAAGACAAGAAGGCAGAGGGGACAACAGCTGAGGAAGGGGAGGCTCCAAAAGAGAATGAGTCAAGCCAGCAGACCACCACAGAGACTGCAGAAGTGAAGGAGAATAACAAAGAGGAGATGGGAGACAAGGATGCCCAGGTAGCTGCCAACAAGACAGAAGAGAAGGAAGGGGAGAAAGGTGTAAGCCCAGAAGAACCGAAGAAGCCAGAACCAGAGAAGCCAGACACTCAGGGTGACACAAAAGCAGAGCCTCCGAAGAGCACTGAAACCTCTAAGGAGGAGCCGAGCTCAGATGCTCCTCCAGCCAGCAGTGACACCCCGAAATCCTCAGAGCCCAGTGGTGATGCAAAAGCTTCCCAACCTTCAGAGGTCACAGCTACTAGTAAAGGAGATGACAAGGGCAAGGAGGAAGGGGAAGCCAAAAAGACTGAGGCTCCTGCAGTCCCAGAAACTAAAAGTGATGTGGCCCAAGCTTCAGACTCAAAACCCAGCAGCAGCAACGAGGCTGCACCTTCTTCCAAGGAGACCCCAACAACAACAGAAGCACCTAGTTCTACTCCTAAGGCCTCAGAGCCTGCAGCCCCACCAGAGGAAGCGAAACCATCTGAAGCTCCCGCAGCAAACTCGGATCAAACCATAGCAGTGAAGGATTAAATTGGACAGCCTATTGCGAAACAAAAAAAAATTAACCACTTAAAACAACCTGTGTCTTTTTTTTTTAATTATCTTTTTTCCCCCAGCTCTACTAACTTGTTACGTAGCTGAACTGTATTGCCCAAGAAAACAAGCAAGCAAGCAAGCAAGAAGTGTCCCATTAAGTTAAGGGGGATGGGGGAATGGTCGACATGGGGTAATCTAAATAGTATTTTTGTGGGGGAAATATCTAATATAGTTTCTGCCAACTTTCCAAAAAATCTCTGCATTTCATTAAGAAGACAACTCTGTCTGAAAGTGCAGTATGCCTCTTTCTCTTCTCCTACTCCTTTTCTTCCTTGTCCTCCTGACCTGCTCTAAATGCACTCCACTTATTCTTTTCCTTCCTTTTTCCTAGGAGGGATGGAGGAGCAATGATAGGATTAATTCTGCCTTCTGGGCCAGTGCCACACCAACCAAATCTTTATAAAAGCAGTATTTCTTGTGGGTTCTTTAAAAATTTTATTTACAGGCTTTATCATTTTGTATTTTTTATGCAGTGGATGAATGGCAACTTTCAGACAAAACTCACATAGCTGTCAACATTTTTTCTCAATGCCAATCCTGCAATTCTTCTTCCCCAAATATTTTTGGGAGTTTAAAAAAAATAGTTAAAAAAAGCATTCTCATCCTACTTAGCCTACCTAGATTTCTCATGACGAGTTTAATGCATGTCTGTGGTTGAGTGCACCTGTAGTTCTGTTTATTGGTCAGTGAAAATGAAAAAAAAAAATCTGCGTTCATTGCAGTTCCAGTTTCTCTTCCATTCTGTGTCACAGACACCAAGTCACCTCTCATTGGAAATAAACAAAAGAAAAAGCAAAATGTACAATGGATGCATTGAAATTATATGTAATTGTATAAATGGTGCAACAGTAATAAAAGTTAAATAATTTAAAAAACATTTCAGGTGTTAGCGGCTGCAATTTTATTTAGATTAACTTCTCTCGCTAATAGCGAGCCAGTGTGGTATGGTGCTGGACTAAAAGCAGGGAGGCCCAGATTAGGAACAGAAACCAACTGGGTGCTATTTGTCCAGTCATTTTTTTCTGTGCCCAAATCAATATTAGGTTCTGTCACAAGCCAGCAGAAAAACAAAACCTTCTCACTCCATAATACATTAATAACTTCATCAAACTAAAAAGTACATAGTATAAAACTGTTAGTGGACATGGTATGGGCCCCTTCCTTCTTTCTGGTTATCAAATTCTGGTACCTTCCTCTAAAAAGAGACCTTGTGTCTCTTTTCCAAATGAGAATTTAGCAAAGTCAAAGATACTGAGAACGTTGACCAGATTGAGACAGATCCCCAAAAAAGAGATAAGCTGAGATCCAGATGAAGCAAAGCAAGAGAGAAACGGATTGAAAATTGATTTGGGTAGTTGGGAATCAGAAAACACATGTACAGTCAGAATTGAAAATTAAGGAGGGACTGCTTTAGGAGTTGTTTATGATCCATTGCACAGATAATACTAATAAATAAAGAAGTTTCCTATAGAAGCAGGGATGTGCAGTAGCTAGTTTGTCCCAATACTCTTGGACTCTGAAATATTTGATTTCTTCAGTGATACCAAGCAGCAGGACTGAAAGACTGGTCTCCAAAGGTACTGCTTTAACCCTGCATGGGCATTGCACGAGAGCAAATGTGGCCATTATAATTAGTATTATGACTCAATAGCATCATTTGCTAGTCCATCTGTTCATCGCATGGAAAATTATGTCTCAGTATATCTATGTCTATATGTACCTATATCTGGAGATTGCTGTCTATAGCTTTTCCAAAGTTAATGTTTTGAAGTTATAATGGACCTATTTCTCTTGGTCTTGTTAGCTAAAGAATTAGGGAGTCAAAATCTAACACACCTGAAGGGCACCAAATTGAGAAAGAGCCACTAATTCTGAAGACATAGTGCATAACAAAGACAAAACTATGTAAGTATAACTTGCTTCATGCTCTGGGTAGATATTTTATGAACTAAAAGAAAAACCACATATTGTAATAAAATGTGGATGCCTTCAGAGGAGGACCACCAAGAAGGTGATAGGACTTAAACTCCTGTGAGGAATTATTAAAGCAGTGTTTTTCAATTCTGGCCACTTGAAGGTATATGGACTTCAAAACTTCCAGAATTCCCCAGTCAGGGAATCCTGGGAGTTAAAATCCACATATCTTCAAGTAGTCAGGGCTGAGATACTGGATAAAAGTGGGTACGTTTAGTCTGTGGAAGTTAAGTCTGGGAGAAACATGAAAGTAATCTTCAGAAATCTAAATGATTGGCATATATTTATTTATTTTATTAAATTTATATACTGCCCTTCTCCCGAAGGACTCAGGATATAGAAGACAAGGGATTTGGTTTCTGTTGTCTTAGATGGCAGGCCCAGAATCAAAGGACTGAAACTACAGAGAAGTAGATTCCAGTAGATACAGGAATTTCCTGATGGTAAACCTGTGAAACAGACAGCCTCATGAAGTATGTTCCTTCTAAATGAAGGTATTTAAACAGAGACTAGATAAATTCTCCAAATTGTTTCAGGGGTTCAGACCCTGAGCAGGAGGTTGGACTAGGTGGCCGCTCAGGTTTCCAGGTCTCTCATTCTATGTTCAGGAAGTATCTATAAATGTTTAGATCTGGGCTGCAGAACTTACTTACAAGACCGCCTTCTGCCACCAATAGCCTCCCATCAACCAGTACGCTCCCACAGAGAGGGTCTCCTCAGGGTGCCGTCGGTCAGACAGTGTTGACTAGCGACCCCCAGTGGGAGGGCCTTCTCTGTGGGGGCACCTGCCCTCTGGAACGAGCTGCCCCCGGAGATTCGTTGGATTCCTGACCTCCGGATCTTTCGCCACACCCTTAAAACACTATTATTCCATCAAGCAAGGCTCGCCTAAAATTTGAATTTTAATGGGTTATTTTATTTTATTTTAGATGATTGGCCAAACCATTTAATAATTTTAAATTGTTTTTAACTTTTATGTTGTCATGTTTTATTTTGGCTGTACACCGCCCTGAGTCTTTCGGGAGAAGGGCAGTATAAAAATTTAATAATAATAATAATAAATAAAAACTCCAGAAGGCCACTAGATGACAAAGAGATATAGATAGATCTTTCTTCACTATCATCTACAGGTTGTCTGAAGTTATGTGGCCCAGGTATGATAACTTGAATGAATAAGATAAAGGCGAATTGCATCTAAATGGCATTTAGTCAAGGATATACAACATACTCAACATTCCTTGCACATGTTAACTATTTCCATAGTTTAACACCAGTGTTCCCTACCTAATGTTTCAATAAATTACAGGAGGTATTAGCATAGTTTAAAGCAGGGGTGTCAAACTGGTGGCCCGTGGGCTGGATGCATCACGCGCAGGGCATGCCAACCCCAGTTCTGTGAAGGGAATAACATCACAAAACACCAACATGACGCTGCAAATTTGACACCCGTGGTTTAAAGGCAAGAGGAGTAAAAGCACACTTCTATTTATACCCCAACTTTAGTAAAATGAGGATGTATTTGCCATCCAAATGAGACCAGTGAAAAGCAGACTCTCTTAAAAGAATCCTATTTCACTTTTCAAGACCTACCCTTAGGAAAAGCTGAACCTGGTTTTCAGAAACCCAACAGTTATTACAGTCTTTGTCAACAAAATTGAAACTCCTGAAGACTATACAGGAGAGATAACTTTCTAAGGCAACTTCCAAGCCATGTAGTCAAGCCTTTAAATATTACAACCAGCAAGTTCCAACAGCCTCTGAAAATGTAAACGTGCCAGTATTTCAGAATGGACGGGAATATGTTTCTTACCTCATTGGCATTCTATGCCTACTGAAAGATCTGGATCATTTTCAAAGAAATTTCCATGAGATTGCATTATAGTTGCTAGATGTTACATGGGTGTAACTGGTAGAAGCCAGGTATCTGTTTGCATTGGCAGCAGGTGGCAAATCAGCTGAAACCAATACATCATTCTGGGTTGCAATTGCCATTCAGCAGCTAAGAATTACAGTGAAATCCAAGACAAGCTTTTTTCATATGGCAAAATATTTCAATTCCAAATTGATATCTGCCCGATTAATCAGTCCACTGAGTACCCAGGTATCATAATACAGGACACTCTGGGCTCACATTCCCTGTCTTCTTATCCTCTGAGTGCATCTCCAATTCTATATGTTCTCCAGAAAACTGATACACGTAGTCCTTGATTTACAACAGCTTGTTTAGTGACCGTTCAAAGTTACAACGGCACTGAGAAAAGAGACTTGTGATTGTTTTTCACATGACTGTTGCAACATCCCCGTGGACATGTGATCAAAATTCAGACGCTTGGCAACTGACTCATTTATGACAGATGCAGTGTTCCAGGGTCATGTGATCATCTTTTGTGACCTTCTGGCAAGCAAAGCCTATGGGGAAGCCAGATTCACTTAACTGTATCACCAACTTAACAACTGCAGCGAATCATTTAACAACTGTAGCAAGAAAGGTCATAAAATGGGGCAAAACTCACTTAACCCTCTTACACGGCAACAGAAATTTTGGCCTCAATTGTGGTCAAAAGTCAAGGACTACCTGTACTAATTACCATATCAATGATACATAGTTTTATGCCACCAGATGACTTTGCCCGATAATTAAATGTAGATTTTAAAGCATTAAAAAGTGAAAGATGAACTGATGCATCAAGAAAGGACCTGGCGTTGATCAGTGATGCCCATTCTTGATCTAGAATGAGACCAAGAAAGAAATTATGTTAACATTATTAAGACAGGTATAAAAATGAAGAGTCTCAGCCTCTCAATTTTTCCCAGGAAAATTGATCCCAATTAACCAGCCTTATGGAAAAACTCTCTGTTCTTAAAGCAGACCTAAAACTAGTCTTAAATATATGCTATTAATATAATAACATATGGAATCATTGGGACTAGCTTGTGATTATTGAGAGCGGTAGAATGTGATGAGCATTGACTTTACTATTGGCCAATTAGGCTAACCTTGCCAGACCAGGAAAACTGATAGTAAATGCCATAGTTCCAGTATCTCAAGATCCCTATTAGCTATTGTGTCCCTATCATTCATCCAAGTTAACAGCTATGTGTGGCAGAAAGCTAACTTTAACATGCTGTGAGTCCTTCACCTGAAATTAAATATATGAAGCCTGGACAAACAGAGAGTCCAAGACAGCAAGGACTAGGAGATAATTTGACATTCCAGGTTTGTAGCAGGAAGAATTACTCAAGGCATGAAATATACTTACGTTATTCATATCAGGGCTGTACTTATCTGCTCTGCTTCAAAAGAGCATGAAGTGGCTTTATGGCAAAGAGCAATGGCCAGTTGCATGATCAGTGACTATTTATTTATTTATTTATTTATTTATTTATTTATTTATTTATTTATTTATTTATTTATTTATTTATAAAATTTGTATGCCGCCCTATCTCCAAG
>JANHZT010009265.1:0-11070 GCA_032468215.1 Stegonotus admiraltiensis | reverse complement strand
CTTGCTGTCACTCACAGCAAGGTGCCGCCCCACCTTGCCGTGAGTGACTTCGAGTTGGTCACACCCACTCAGTCACATGACCACCAAGCCATGCCCACCAAATAAGCCATGCCCACAGAACCGGTAGTAAAAAAATTTGGAACCCACCCCTGTATGAAGCTGATAGGGAAGATTGAAAACAGGATCATGTGACTATGCGATACTGCAATATTTTAGAGCTTCAAGGATCGATCGTAAGTATCACTTGTTCTTCGTCATTGTAACAGTTGCTGAATGACTGGTCATTAACTGAGGACTATTTGGTAATTGCTATTCTGAACATTTTGGCAAATGGCATCAGTGCTGTAGCTCTACAAGTTAACAGTCATAATTAAATTCAATTAGTTAAGCTATGAATCACAGTCTTCACTCTTGTTAGATAAAAAGATTACTTTGGCATTTTCAAGTTTGCATTTCCCCATAATATCAATTTAGCACGATCACAAAAATTAAACCATAATGTAATGACTACTGCATGTGATGCTGTCCCAGGTAGCCAATAGAAAAGGATAGAAAATTCCGTAGTTTCTAAGGTATTTAGATTAGAGCAGTAAGTGGATTTTTTTGGCAGACTTCTATTTGTCGCCTGAGACAGAACAGTGATGAGTACCTGAGCTTCCATAACAAGCCAACATTTTGCCAAAACGTCAAAACACATATCTTGATATTTACAATGTGAGCTCCACTCCTTACCTACTCACCTGCACTGCTGCATCACAAATACAAATGGGGTGGAATTTGTGTTGCAATGTCATGATGCATTCTTCATTGTTTGCCCCTCCCACTATGGATGGCCAAGATTGATATTCTCAATATATTCTTTGGATCCAGGTTATTAAACATCTTTATACATAGGCACCCAAACCCCTCAATTCTAAATGCTGGAGATAAGTCTCAGGAGAAAGTCATGATATTTTTATTCTATTACTGCACAGGTTTTATTACAATGTTATTTAAATTTAGCACATATCTGTGGTAAATTATTCTGAGCTTCCGAAAAGATGGAAGCTTCTCTTTTATTGCTATAATTTCTAAAATTAGATTAAAGAGGGAAGAACCCAAAACACTTGCAAGAGAATAAAAATATCCATTTCCCCCCTCCCCCAAAATTTAAATAGACTAATATGTATAGAAAATAGAACCATTGTTTAATGGACTGGTTAGTGGTTAAACTGTAGCAAGAATTTGAACCAAGCAGATGGTTTTCAAGTGTATTTCCAGAAAACTATCTTGCTAAGATGCTAATCAGTTCTTTCTCAATAATAATAATAATCACCATGATTAACGAACTTCTTTGAAAGTTTGCTCAACATTACTTTTTCTTAAAATGGTCTGTTGATGGATGCTTTTAGCTTCTGAACTCACATGTGTATAAACCAAGGGTTCTTTAACCATGGTTTGAGCAAATCACATTAAGCCACATGTAAATTCAACAAATGTCTGTCAGTTCTAATAGTCTTTCCAGTACTGAACAGGACATTCCAGCTGGAAAAACTACTCCTACACCTGTGCTTTCTAAAGATTGTGTTGGGACAAATCTCAGAATTACTAGGAAGCCTGTCTATTGGTTATGCTATCTGAAATTTTGGAGCTGAATGAAAGACTACCCAGTTATATAAGCTTTCTCTAGCTACCCTGTTTTCCCCAAAATAAGACATTCCCTGATAATAAGCCCAATTGGGCTTTTGAGCACATGGCAATAAGGCCAAGTGCTTACTTCAGGGTTCAAAAAAAATATATAAGACAGGGTCTTATTTTTGGGGAAACATGGTACTAATTGTGGAAAGATATTTTCTATTACTTTCATTTTACTTTCTACCTTTAAAAGGTCTAAACTTCCAAGCTGTTAGGGAGAGGACCCAGAGCGAATGCATTTCCCTACTATTAACTTACAGTGACTGCACAGCATTCCTCAAACTCCACTGGGAGATATAAAACCTGTCCCCACTTTGCAATTATTTTGGCACAATGATGGCCGTATGATACAAGTTGCACCCAGCCTACTCAAATGTTGCTATGATACATGTAAGCAGAAGTCAAAGACCCAGATACTAACAAGGAGCAGTAGGAGCTTCGGATAATTATCAGTATTTTAAAAAAATTCTTATAACCTTGGGTTCTGAAGCAGCATATAACAACTGACAAATCCCTAAAGAGATTTTGAAATGTATCACATGCCTATGAGTTAAACACATTGTTGTTTCAAGCCCTATTGCAATATCTGATTTATTATCCAAACTTTGTCAGCTGCACCACTTCTTTCTTTCTGAAATAAAAGCTCATATCCCCGAGTCAGCATTTTCCAGGTTGAAAAAGAAACAAACCAATGCAGCTGCCAATCATGTTGGTAAAAAGTGGGAAATGTAAGCATATGTTAAACCCAAACAATCTTCCCTGGGCTCTGTCTTCCAAAGTTATTATTTCAGGGTTTTGATTGAAATTATATATATACAATATACATGGGGAAAGACACATTTTATAAACATAGATAAGACACATTTTAAAGATTTACATTTCTCTGTGTTTGAATAAAATTTTGAACAGATGTTAAATAACCAGAATCCCTTGATACCCTGCTTTCTGAAACTTCGGGCCATTTTCCACTTGAAGAAACAACATAAGAAATTACTGTTCCTGTCCTAACTAGACAATAAATCAGTTGAACACACTAAGAGTTCCTTCTGACTAAACACGGGAATGATTGCTTTACTGAAAAATGACAGTAACATCTTCATTGCCAACAGACAAGCTCTCAGATAGTGCTAATTCATTCTTCTCAAGCCCAGTGAACTCCAGGTGTGCAGACATGCTGCCTGGGAATTGTGGAAGCTGTAGTCCAACACACTTGGAAGGCAAGGCAAAACTTGCTTGTTTATAAAGAAGTATCGGTGTTTTCAATATGCATTTAGCATTCCTACCCACTTACAAGCATCCTTTCTCATTAAATGAAACATTCAGATTACAGTTTGATAGAGACTGACTGGGAGTAAGTCCCATTGAACTCATGGGCCTTACAATATTTAGCTGTGCTGACAGATGTCAGTTTCCTTTAAGGCTATATTTAACCTGCCAACTCCAAACCCAATTCAATTAAATGTGGTTTGGTAGCTATTATGTGGTTTTGTATCTATGATGACCTAAAGTTATAGCTGGTAGTTATAGTTATAGCTGCAATGCCATGTCATAGCTAGAAAAGGGGCTTATAAAGCCAACGAGTTAAGCACAATGTTTGCTTTTATTAAACTGTTTGCTCTCAAGTTACTACTATTCAGAATCTAGTCTTCTAAACTTATGTAGTTGCCTTCTATAATAGTCAAATCCCATGGGAAAAATTGTAAGAGGATCTTGATTCCCAATTGCAATTTTATTTATCAGATGACTATTCTTCTTCCTTAAATTTCCCTATCACTTATTTTTCACACATGACTTAAAATACCAAGTCATGAAAATACCATAAATTAATTTATGGATTTCACTTAGAGGAGAATATGATGAAACAAAAGGGACTTGCCAACCAAGCAGCTTTGGGTTGAGTCTGAGCCTATTTTTCCCTGGCAGACTACAGATATCAAATCACGGCTTCCACCACATCTCACAATAGGACTGATGTATGGATGTACCACTGGAAATTATTTTTATATTGATTTTTTGATGTCAATAGATCAGTCTTTGGTGCAGGAAAGCTATATGAGACACCTTGTCCCTTTCTTAGTAATGAAGTATTTCCTAAAATCTTTTTTTTCCAATTATGGTATTACTAGGGTTGTTGTTTTCCCCTATTTTCATTATATTAAATCAAAAACTCTGGTTTGGGTGTTTTTGTTTTGCTTGGCATGGTCTATTGATCATGCCCTATAAGAAACCTGCGCTGTTGGAGTTAACTGCGCTGTTGGAGTCTTTCTAAAATAATTACTGTTTCAAATTAGTTTAGAATTTTTAACTCAGTCATTACAAGTTGCTAGGGAAAAAGCAACTGTTAGGATAATGCATACTGGCAGGGAGCTGTGATCATCACAAAGCAAGTCTGTGCAATAATGGCTAAAACTCTTTTTAAAGAAGTAGCTATGCTGATTAGGCAGATCTAGTGCAGACACTTGGCAACTTGCTATGATGAACAGTGCAAAAATGCCATGGAAAATCCCTTCTTTCTGGACACCACTGACTGCTGAGCAATCTATGCTACGTGTGCTTTTTGTTTCATGCACTTCTGGGCAAAGCAGTTGGTGTACAAAAAAAATACTCTGCACAATTCAAATTTCAATGTTTAAAGAAATCGTGCCTCTAATGATTTTTCAAAACTAAGCAACCACTTCTTTCTGCATAGCAAAAGGACATTATGTGCAGAAGCATTTAACTCATTTATGTTCAAAACATCTGAATAAATGTCTTCTAAGAAGCCTGTAATGGGTTGGTTAGTAAATTCAAATCAATGATGTATGTTGTTTTTTTTTTAGATTGTATTTTGAAGATTTCCCCCTGACATTTAAGACTGGGGAGTGGATTTGTGGTCACAAACTCTTGTAGTCCCTGGAAATTGTGCCACTAATTTCAAAGTACCACAATTTTCACTGCTTTCTGCAGAAATATTCATATTAGGTTTGATTTAATGCTGAACACAACAGGTTACTTCAATCATCCACTGAACAATTTTAGTAAAAATGCAGGACTCATTCACCTACGTATCTGTTCATTGTATTATTTCTATCCCATTATTAAAAGGAAGTGTAGGCTCCCTTATTTAAATTCACTCCCAAGCTTGCAAATTCCCTTGATTTACCATTTTCTTTCCTCAATAATTCCTCTGGTCTGGTATACCTACCCATTGTTTCCTCTCAAACCTGTTCTGTTCCTATATGAAAATTTAATCCCAGACTGATAGGTTTTACTTCTTTCACAAAAAGTTGGCAACTGTAAATAAAGATTCTACACCAAGACACCAGCTGTTTCACCATGCTAGCACAATATATTATGAGTTTAACAATCTACAGCACTGTATATCAGACAAAACTAGTGACACAGCATCTAAACCTTATAATATTAACAGCATAATAGAAATGTTATTTTGCGTGGAACGTTTGCAGCAGGAGAAGCAAATATCCATCTAAAGCCCGTCAACCTTATTAAACTATCGATGCCCATGTTGTATGTGTTTCAATTGTTTAACTGAGAACAGCAGGTCCCAATGCATATTAAGATGCACATAATGAAGGCATATGTAAATGAAGATGGGCTATTTGTTCATGTTTCAATGAATACATCAGTCCAGGTTTATGCAGAACAAATCACCCGTTGCAAGTGCTTAGATGTCAGTTGGAGCCAACACTTCCAATTTACAGAGTGTGGTATCACAAGCTGGTTATAAAAGGCCGGAATAAAGTTCATTTGGACAATGTTCATAATCCCAAATTTTGGTCAGCAAGTGGAAAATCAGGTGCAGAGCAAGAAAGCAGACATATTTTGCCAACAAAAATCCCTAATTCAATTCTTTGCATCTCCTAATAAGAGTTCAGAAAGACTTCTTTCTGAACCCCAGGAAATAACTACCACTTGGTAAGGTTGCAGCTCAGCCTGATGCCTTCAAACCCATAATCCCAAATAGGCCTGCTAGAACATGGTAGTTTTAATGTCTTTGGATAGATTGGGTGAGTATTAATGAAATTTTGTGGAATATGTGAATCCATAATATGGGGATTAACACCAAGAAATCTACCTTTGGGACCCCTCCATTTAACCTCATGTAAGAAGGGGACCTTCAGCATTGCCTCCCAGGATAAATGCATAGAATTGTTGGTTCAGCTCAGAGATTCACAGCAGTGATGGGATTCAAATCCCAGCGCTACCAGTTTGCTATTGGTAGTGTGCGGGTGTGCGGTGCTTCTGCGCATGCGCAGAGCATTTTTGATGATGTCTGGGCAGGTGGGTGGAGCCTCCCACCGCCGCTACCAGTTTCTGCGAACCGGGGCAAACTGGTAGAAACCCACTCCTGATTCCCAAATACCAAACCACTCACTGCTTTCTTAAAGACAGTCCTTTAATCAATCCTAGAAACCTACTGGTAACAAATGTTGCAAACGAGCAAGTAGTATTATGCTACTGAAGCAGTTCACCTCTCCATTAATGAAGCATTGACCATCTCCCAAATCCAGTTGCACCTCTCTTTCCTTGAAGCTCAAAGAAACCAGACAGGGCATAGATCAGCCTGCATACAGCTGACTCCTTATTGCAGAAAAACTAAAGCCACTTCCTCAACCTCTGCAAGCTGAAAAAAGCCCGAGACAGTTTTGTAAGATATTACCCAGACAATTCGTGAGATTTTGTCAGAGTGGTATCTAACTTGGAGTGGATGTGCATGACTATATCAGCAAACAATCTCACCATCTTGTCAGAGCAACTTCCAGGGGAATTTTTTTCTCCATCATAACAATGAAACAAAAGACAAGAAACTGCTTGGTGAAAAAAGGAGTGTTGGCAATGAGTTGTCATAGCTACACTGCCTGGTAGTTGCAAGTATTGTTAGTAATGTCAGCAGACAGATTAGGGAATATGATACGTACTGTATGTTGAAATCAAGGGGCTCTGTTGTACATACCTGCCACTTCAGAAAGAGAGACATAGTTATTTCAATACAACAGACATAGCTATTTCAATACAACTTGTATCAAGGAACCATCTTTTTCTTTCCCCTTCTGTTCTCAGGCACACATTCTGTCTCTCAAAATTTAAATGTATTTGTACAGGTCCAACCAAACAAGACATCTACGTAATCATTTTTTTATGCCAGCAGTAGAGAAGTGTTTCTATCCAGTTCTGTGAAAGACGTCAAGGATCATCTTCTATTTGATGGGGCCATAATTAAAATAGACAGCATCTCTGCACATTCCTTTTCAAATAAGCATGAATTACAAACCTCATTCATGCTCATTTAGAAGCAAGCAGGACATGTATTCAAAATCTCCTACTTGGAAGGAGTATGCTTATTCAGAAGTTTCCCTAAATTCAATGCTGGTTATTCCCAGTTAGGGGTTCAGAAAAAAAAACCAAAAACAGCTATCAACAGGCACATAGAGATAAACAACATCTACATACCATTCAAAAGAGATGATCAAAACCCCAAAAAGGAAATAAAAAAGACCAAACCCCCCTCATCACCAGCAATCAACACCCAGATGAGCAAAGATCAACACCAAGATTAACATTAGACCAATAATCAAGAAATACAATACCCCAATCCGGGAACTATCAACTTAGACAAACAAGCTAACAGTAAACAACAGTGCAGTCAAGGAACTACCAAGACCACTCCCACCAACACTGCCAGGGCAAGCCACTATATAAAATGAGAGCAAACCCCACTCCCTACTAACACGATGATGATATCTAGTTTGGTAATGAAATGTTTGCAAGAAAACTATGATGCTGTGAGAGAACCAAGGACCCTGTAGTTCAACCCTGAGCTACAAATATTCTCTTTTACTTTTCTGCAATAGAAACCCATCTAGAGAAGCATCTTTTCCCTTACACAAATTTGGTTTTATCGTGCAATATTATATATGCCTATGCACAAATCAATCCATTTCAGGAATTCTTGAAAAATGGGGGAATAGGATTGCAACCTTCTCAAGTAACATTGAGCAAAATTGGCAGGATGACCAGCCCTGACACCTTGCAATTTTGAAACTGATTCTGAAGAAAAAAAAAATTCCTTCACCTTCACATTGTCTGATTATCTGTTTATGATATATAAGCATTTTTTTAAAAAAAGAAAACTGCATTTGTATTGTCTGGCTCCTGTTGCATATTGCAGAATTTTCTCAGGTATCATTTGTCTCACTCCTCTGCTCCCAGCTGATATTCAGGTAAAGAAGAAATCTTAAAGTTCCAGATACAAAGATGATAGGTCTCCTTAAACAGCTGTTTGGAAGCAGTTGGCTCAGGTTTACCACTTTTAACTTTACAAAGTTGCCTTTGGCAAATAATAATAAAAACATAATAAGAATAATGGACAGGTTGGACCAAAACTAAACTGGGCAATTCGGACCAAAAACCAATAAAATTAATGAATATTCGCTATGCATTACCTCTCCATTGCGATGTTGATAGATATGCACGTAGTCCTTGACCTACAATTGTTAACTGAGCCCAGTATTATCGTAAATCAGGCGGGTCATTAAGTGAGTCATCAATTTTACATTTTTTGCAGCAGTCTGTAAGCAGCACACCATGGTTGTTAAACAATTCCAGTGTCCTCAATGGGCTGTTTTTGCCAGAAATCAGAAATAAACACTGGTTTCTGGCAAAAATGTCATAAATCACGGTTATACAACTGTGCGATGCTGCCAATTACTATAAATGAAGGTTGCTTGCTGAGTGCAGAGGTGGTGGGTGGGTGGGGTCTTAAGTACTTTTGGCATCCATCGTAACTTTGAATGGCTGCTCAGCAACGAGTTGTAAAGTGAGGACTATTTGTACTTGCCCCACAGAAATGGAAGCAAAACTTCCATAGCATGGATTGGCTGATTACGTGAAAGACAGCCAAGAACAAGCATTGGTGCAAATTAAAACTTGAATTTAATCAATGTACAGGGAATAAAATATGAATATCGAAATAATGTAATAAAAACACAAAAGAGAATGCTGGCAAAGAATAGCATTACATGGTCAATTTCTGCAAAAGATGGAGGGGCAAAGTAAATAAAGATAAAACCTGGCAATGGCTTACAACTGGAACATTATAAAAAGAAACTGAAGACTTGGTTTTGGCTGCTCAAGAGCCAGCTCTTTGAACTAATGAAATCACGACCAGAATTATCAAATGATTCAAAGTGCAGATTGTTGCAAAGAAGTAGAAGGAATAGTAGCTCATATACTCATGTAAGAAGATTGCACAAATTGATTATAACGAATAACATAATATAGTCACCAAAATGATTCACTGGAACATCTGCAAAAATTATCACCGATAATGAAAAATTGGTGAAAACATGTAGTTGAAAAAGTAGTAAAAAAATTAGCAGGTTAAAATATTATGGGATTTCTGAACACAAAATCTTGGCACAAAACACACCAGATTTAATGGTGATTGAAAAGAAGAGAGTATAGATAATTGATGGGGTGAAATCAGGGCTTGTAGAATAGGAAACAAAGAATTGGAGTAGATCACAATATGTCAAGATCTGAAAATCAGAACTAAATGGTGATGGCATAAACTGGCTGTGGTGGTTCCAGGGGTTATCACCATACCAAAAATCTTGGATGGTACTTTTGAAAATCTGCACATTGACAAAATGTCCATCTGTCATTTTACAAAAGCCACATTGCTTTGTCTGCATATCCACATACGTACAATGCCAATACATTGCAACATCCTAGGTTGCAAATCCTGGGAAGGATTTGATGCACATGAAAGCCAACACCAGCTAAAGAACTGGCAGCTGTGATGTCACAGTATTATGTACCCAGTAATAATAATGCTTCCTCCAGAAATCAGAGGAAAATAAATCTATTACTGAAAAAAAAATAGACAAAACCAAACTGCTTAGAGAGATTTTTTTTAAAAGGGGAAAAAAATCACAAACGAAGTCTGGGTATTTCCATAGAATGGTCTAGTTGAAATGACTTCTGGATTTCTATGCTCCTACAGCATCAGCACGGTGGGAGAACTGTGCTTGTTTATTTCTGGCTCAGCGGCAGACACTCAAAATTGCTGTCGATAGGGGTTTTGTTTTGTTTTTTCCCTTAGAGGGAAGGGGAAAAGATGCTACGGTTTTGCTTCCTCATTAAAGAGAACTGAGACTTCATCCTCCATTCTTAGACTGCATGTCCCGGAAGGCAAATATTCTCTTGAGGGCTTTGCAATACCACTTCAGTAAGTCAGATGGAAGATTCAGGGCTGAACATTTGGAGACAAAGGATCTGGTCACTTTCACTTTCTCTGAAGAAAGATCAGCCTGTGAGAAGTGACGCTGCTGGCTGTTTTCTGTGTATTTCCCTCATGTGGAGCAGAGATGAGGGGATTTTTTTTTATTGCTGCAGAATTTGCCGCAGCTCAGGGTGGAGCAGGGAGTTTTGCTCCTTGTTCTCAGCATTTTGCGTTAGTAGAATAGAGATAATTACAGCTTGGCTTTTAAACTGCTTCTCAAGGTTTTGGGAATGAGAATAGCGATGGGACAGAACAAAATGAAGCTGTTCACAGTGCGTGTTTTTAAGAGAAGCTTTTCATACAAGTTGATTGATGTTAGCTCTTGGGGAGCTAATATCTTACCAGAGCAAGAATTTGTTATATTGCACTTTGAAAAATACTTGGTCCCAAGTGCTTGGTGGCAATATTAATGGCTTAGTGAAAGTCTATGTTGTTTTTTTAATGCTTTGCTCCTGATTTTTTTAACCAGTTAGAGGTGGTTTACTGTAAAAGTAGGACAAACTCTTTTGCTGGTAAAAACATCAGCACTTAAAATTGCAAATCTTGTTCTGTGTTGATTTGAAGTAGGTTCTAAGGAGAGCCACTGGGAATGGAAAGTGGACTTGCAATGCCTTAAGGCTATTGTAATCAAAGCTGATGGGAGCAGAGAGAGGAGGAAAGATCCACCCTCAAGTGAGAATTAAAAAAACGAGGGGATGGCCAACATGTTGTTCTTAGCTGAGGTGAACTATCATACATTATTCTGAAGGAAAAGAGGAAGAGTATAGCATGAAACTAGGTTCAGAGTTTCTATAGAGACCCAGGAATGCCACAAGTAATATCCAAACTTGATAATCTAACAACAGTGAAGGTAGAATGTCTTCATCTGACAATTCAACTGCCTTCACTAGAAAACTTCCTTATTCTCAAAATATCATGCTGAAAAAGTTTACTAACTCACTAGGAAAGGGTGGTGATTTTTAAAAAAAAAACATCTTCCATGTTTTAAAACCATCTTGGGGTTTTATGAGATCTTGATGGGGATCAAGATCTTACGCACGGTCACTCAAGCTCTCGTCACTTCCTGCCTGGACTATTGTAACGCTCTCTACATGGGGCTTCCCTTGAGGTGC
>JANHZT010009262.1:28747-38968 GCA_032468215.1 Stegonotus admiraltiensis | reverse complement strand
TTCCAAAGCCAGGAAGTAACCTGTTTTTGACCCTCTGCACATGTGCAGAAGGCTTTGCACATGCGCAGAGGGTCCAAAAGCACATGTGATGTGCACGTGAGCAGAGTATGTACGTGCATGCAGAGCGCGCACTTCCAAACCAGTAGCGAAGGTAAGTAAATTTCACCCCTGCTACTAGGCATTCCATCTCCTAACAAGAGAGGGGCATGAGTTGGCTCACTGACCCATTCTGCCTGCCTTTTACAGAGATTCAAACCTAGGAAATAAATTTCAGCGAGATTATCATTTCTAACAGTCTATAAATGGCTACTAGCTTTAAGAAAGCTTTCTAAATGATGATTGGCAGGCCTGACCCTTACCTTAATTGTCTTTATTTAAAATAGGCTATATTTCCAGATCAAATTTTGCCTATGCAATGATAGTAGAAGATTTTGCTCTGTTATGAATTATTGCCTAGCACTGATACTTAAATGACACTACTAGATTAAAAAATGTCATGATAATGGTCATGATCACACAATCAAAGTCTTAATCTTTTAAATATCCAAACACACATACAAAATGGGCAGGGTTTGTATGATCTTGACTGTCATCTTGACTTTGACTCATGATTGCCATAAGATAACTGGGAAAGATTCTTCTCTTTGCCTAGATAAAGTATAGGGTAGACTCCTTTCTTTTTATTTCTAATGTTTAAGCTCCTTTTTCTTTTTTAAAGAAAAAAATGTTCTCCAAGTATTAGGCTGTCTTTCTGTTTTTGAAGTCCATTTCCACACAACAGTTCTATAATTTACATCTCAATAACATATTCATCTTTATCCATTTCTTAATAACAGCTAAAAAACAACTAATTAAAATAAATCCTTCTCTTATAACACATTATTAAACCAATAGTTTACTGCATAGCAGTGATAGGTAATTTAATTGTTGGACAGAAAGGACTTAAGAAATCTTGATTGAGTGAATAATTGCAAAGTGCCAAATTGCCCTTTAAAGCATAAAAATCAAAACCATTAAATATTTAGACAAATATATTAATTTATTAAAATCCTGTAACCTTCTCAGATTTTTTTAACAAGAGAGCAAAGTTCTCAACATCTAATTTCTCTATACATAAATTTGCTCCAGAATGGGTTACCTAGTTATGAAAATATATATCAATGAAATAACTTTTAATTCAAACTGTTCTCTTAGTGCTTTCAAAACAAATATATTTCTTTAAAATGTTACGTGTTTTGAGAATGTTAATGTATTTTTGAATGCCCAACTTTTTTCAG
Organism: Stegonotus admiraltiensis; assembly: GCA_032468215.1. Taxonomy (NCBI): domain Eukaryota; kingdom Metazoa; phylum Chordata; class Lepidosauria; order Squamata; family Colubridae; genus Stegonotus; species Stegonotus admiraltiensis. The sequence continues at coordinate 37,691 of JANHZT010009262.1, read as the reverse complement.
ATTCCTGTGTTGAGCTAGATTCTGACATATTCGTTCTTAATAGTGGGATCTTTGAAATCAAGCAATGGAACTTAAAAAAGACTACACAGCTTATGCCTGATTGATCTTCAAGTATGGTTAAAACTGGATTTAATGAATTTAAAATTGGGACATACCTAGATTTGAAAATGAAAAGTTAGTGTTATTAAGAACAATAAAAAATCATGTGGCAGGCATCATTTGCATTCCAAACATTCAATAGTTGACATTAAGGAAGGAGAGAAAGTAGAGATGCTTCTTCATTCCTTCCAGAGACTTTAATAAAATCCACTGGAAATTCACTTGGTGTCTGATCGGAAAACAGGAGTTTGGCAAGTGAACTATACAAAGCAGATGAGGAAAAAAAAAAGAGCACAGGAGAGAGGAAAAGTCTGCTGTTTTCCAAGTGCTGCTGATAGATTACTTTTAATGTCTTGAGTGCTGCTGACTATCCATTGTGTCTGACTGCAATATGGCCTTTGTTGACCTAGTTGAGACAGCTCAAGGAGGTATGCAAGGAACCCAGTTTCCAGAAAACAACTTTCTGTTTGCTCATAAGTTCAGTCAGCAAACAGGGAAGTTTTCATGGGAAATTGGCTACAGTAATCAGAAGAAGAAACTCAAAAGGATATGGGGAGTGAGGGAATCATGGTGTGTACAATGTCTGTTTTGCTGGCTGAAGAAGATCCAAAATACACTTGCAAGTACAATCTTGTTTTCTTGAAAGAGAGATTTAAAGGGCTTAAAGCAAATGTTTCCACACCACAACTCATTAGTGGAAATGGGAAGTTCCTGGACAGGACAATGGGCACACTCAGAAGAGCCAGAAAGTGAATACATAAACTGTGAGGGAGAACTTTGGCAGAGATAACAGCTCATGTGACCAAAAGAAGCAAAAGGGATTAGGAGGCATCCAGGGGTAATTATGATTCTCACTCTAAAAAGATGATCCACAACTATTTATTATTTATTATTTATTTATTGGTTCAATTTATATGCCGCCCTTCTTCGGAGACTCAGGGTGGCTTACAATGCGTTAAGCAATAGCCTTCATACTTCATGCTCATACTCAACTACCCGAGCAAACCTTGCTACAGAATGCTAGAGAAAACATATAGTCCCTCCATGGACTTAAACCAAGAGCCACCTTGAAAAAGAAGTGTCTAGTGATGGTGGGTGGTTCTCCACTGAGTTGAACTGGGCAGCTACCTGAAATCCCAAATGATGTCAGGAGATGAAATTCTTTTAAGCTCAATCTGTCCACCTCAGTAAACCTTGCTAATGGAGAACTCCAAGAAAGCATGCTTGGAAAAGAATCACCTTTAATTTAGGCAGCTGCCAAAGAACTTGACATAAGGCTTACAAAAGAGACCCACACCCACGCCCTCAAAACCAACAAAAATGAGTTATTTGGATATGTTAGCAATAAAGCCAAAGAGGTTGTAGGTCCATTGTGAGAAAAAGTTGTGAATGGATAATAGGTTAATGGTTGATCACAGAACACTTGCAGTAATCTTTGGGAGAAGACAAGCAAGATTCCAGAAGCTTGGAAGACAGAAAGTATTATCCCTGCTTTTATTAAAAAAAAAAGGGGGGGGGGAGGGGGAAAGAGAATCTAAAAAAACCTGTAGACTTGTCAGCATGACATCTATAATGGACAACCTCAGACTTGTCATCAACAGAATGCAAGGTGACTTAAAAATCTTGAGCTTTAATTGGCTTCTCATAAACCTCTCTGTAGAGAGCCAGTCTGATGTAGTAGTAAAGGGATCAGGCTAGAAGACTGTGAGACGCAAAGTTAGCTGGGTGACCATGGGCCAGTCACTCTCTCTAAGCCATAGAGAGCAAGCAATCGCAGTCACTCTCTCTAAGCCATAGACAGCAAGCAATCGCCAACCACTTGAAATTTTGTCAAGAAAACTAGAGGCAGATTCAAAAGAGGTTCAAATAGATCACAGGAACTGTATCATAATGAATTTAACAATGAATGTGCTAGGTTGTCAGAAGCTAGGATAAGTAACGGGAGCTCACCCTGTTATGCGGCACTAGGGATTCAAACTGCTGAACTGCCGACCTTTTGATTGACAAGCTCAGTGTCTTAGCCACTGAGCCACCACGTCCCTTGGAACATTAGGTTGCAGGAATTCAGGGCAGGATGCAAGACCATGGTTTCTAACCAGGGAGAGGGTCTGGAGAATGATGCTATATAGACAAAGCTCCTGCCTTTATCTGATTAAGGGAATTAATGCTTTTGCCTTTCAAAGAGCTGTCCAGAACTTCACTGCTGAGCTATGTTTAGCTGATGGTGCATTCTGGGGTTTGGCACTCTCCCAAGCTCAGCATCTAACTCTTAAGTTAGCAGCCAACTATCTTGAGTCTGAATCAATTCTGAAAAGGGACTGACAACTACTAGTGATTCTCTTCAGCCTCAAATCAAGCCATAATAAACAGCATGTTTGTGAGCCCTTGGATGAACATACTACAATTAAAAGGATCCAGCACTGGCTTGTTGCAAACAAATCATGTCAGAGTCATCTTCTTTTCTTGATAGAGTTACTAGCTTAGTTAGAACAGAAGAATGTCATAAATCTGAGTGTATCTGCTCAAATAAAGCCTTTGATAAAGTTTCTCATGATGTTCTCCTTAATAAAATGGTAAAATAGAGGCTAGATGATAGTCATTAAAGAGATTCACAATTGGCTGAACGTACCCAGGAAAGCTTATTAATGGCTGTGTGCCATAGGCCTCTGTACTGTACTCTGTGTTGTTCAACATTTAACCAGTTTCTTGGATGAGAGAATTGAGAACTTTGCGGGAGACCCAACACTGGAAGGAGGATTAATTCTTTAGTGAAGAAAGAAATATTATAAAAACTATCAAAACAGACTTGTGTAATGGGCTAAAATGAAGAGAAATATACAGTTATGCATTTGAATAGGAAAAATGTAAGATATAAATATACAATGGAAGAAACCTGGCTTACGAGTAGTACATGTGAAAGGGGTCTGGGTGTCTTTGTATAATGCAGTTGCTAAAAAGGCAATGGCTATTTTAGATGTATTAACAGGAATACAGACTTCAGATCATGGGAAGTAACTGTTCCAATTTACTCTGCCCTGATAGAATCCCACTTCAAATATTGTCTCCAGTTCTGGGAATCACAGTTCAAACACTGAAAAGTGAATTCAAATGGTAGGGAGTCTGGAAATTAACCCCTATGATGAATGGTTAAAAGATCTGAAGACAATTAGCTTACCATGGAGATGATTAAGGGAAGATAGGAGAAGCATTGTCACACAAAAAGGAAGCACTTATTGTCAAATGTATCCAACCTCTTATTTTCTTCATGATACACAATACAGAATCAATCTGTATCACAATACTAGTACAGAAATCAGAATCAATGGGTAACAACTACAAGTACATTGGTTCTGGCTAAATGTCAGGATATATTTCCTGATTGTATGAAGTATCAGATGGGGAACATTATTGCCACATGAAGTGGTGAGTTCTTCACTGGAGAACTTCAGATAGAGGCTGGATAGTCATTTGTCACAGAGATGCTCTAGTAGACATAAGAGCATTGAACAAGAACTAGACTAGATGAAATTGAAAATAGTACAGGCACTTAAATATTTTATTATTTTTTCGTTTACCTGCACATGGACTTATTTTAATCTTTTATAAATGGATGAATGTTGTTATCCTTTTCTATTTTCTCTTCTGAGGCACCTGCTTTCTATCATTGTATCTTGACATTTACCAATACTGTATAACAAATGCAATAGTATTTACTGAACCCAAGCAATTATACTAGAAAAAACAAACAGCAGCTTAGAAAGATCTGTTTTCATTATGTAAAGAATAACTTTCCCTCCAAAGTAACTAGTCTCTAAAGCTTCAGTGCAAAATAGATATTTACAATGGATATTCCATATCAGTGAACACACTTAAAGAACAATAAAGGAAGAGTAATGTTAACAATTCTTGGATCTGCACTGCAGATATAAAAAGAGATGATTCATTATGTGGACAGATGAATGACTGGCTATTAAAAGAAGCTGAATGAAAGAACATCATATAAGCAAACTCTGTTGTATAGCAATAGACCATAGGTAATATGTATATATAAGGAATGTTTGTACACAGTTTGTGAATGATGTTTTTGTTCTGATATATATCTTTTTCCCCTGTTACAGCTATTTGCATTGAGAAGGAGTCCAATTACAGGTACAAAAGGTAGACTTATTCTGCAGCTTTCTATAAAAAAAATCTGAAAGGACATTCTATCCAGATGCTGGTTAAATAGTAAAAATTTATGCTCCAACAAAATTATACAAGAGTAAAATTATCCTATGCCTATATTGACCTGAAGTGAGACTGACTTCAACATTGTTAGCCTTCTAGAAGAGTAGGAAAACATCGGTTTGCCACAGATCTGAGGATCTGGTAATGTTGGTGACTAAACGACTATGTAGGAAAATAAATGAATTCTTCAGCAGACTCTGTTTGAATTGTTTTAAATGGTTTTGTAAAATGTTTGATTTCTGTGGTTACTTTGGTTATTCTTGTACTGTTTTGGGGCATCTTTAACCTTATAAGCCTCCCAGAGTCATAGTAGTCAGATGGGTAGGCATATAATAATGTATGTAAATAAGTAAGTAAGTAAGTACATAAGTACGTACGTACGTACGTACGCAAGTAAGTAAGTAAGTAAGTAAGTAAGTAAGTAAGTACACTAAAAAAAAGAGGATATTGAACAGAAATATTAAGATAGGGAGAAACTGAAAAAGTAAAAATGTTATATAAAATGATACTCAAAACCTCTTTGGAAGAGATCATCTGAAATATGATTGTGGGTGATATTGATAAAAAAATCTTGGATGCTCATTTCTGATGAAACTTGCATGATGATGGAAGCAAAAAGACTTATGAACTTGTATGCAACATCACAAGTCCAAAAGAATTCACATCATGATGTTACAATGTACATTTTATCACGTCACACTTTATACTAGACACCTGTTTTCCTTCTGGTAGAAAACATCTGAATTTTTTTTGTTTTCAACAAAAAACATTGAAAATACAGCATTGTTTCTACTACTACATTGAAGCTTCCCTTGATTTACACCTTACGCAGTTGTTCTACAGTTGAATAAAAAATTAAACTCACTTACTTCACGCTCTTCCTCCTGTTCTTTTCTAATCTGTTCCAAGCGAAACTGCTCTGCAATTTCTCTTTCTTGTGCTTCCCTCTGCAGAACAAGTGATAAATTAATGTCTGTTCAAACAGAATTTCAAATGATAATTTGGACAGCTTTCCATATTTGAATGGTTTACATTTCTTCACAGACACAATACTAATGATTCAGAAAAAATATATTCCTATATATATTTCTCTCTATTGAAAATGGTATTTTAGACTCTAAAACTATTCAGATTTTTTTGGTAAAATAATGAACAACTAATATTATTCCCACCATGCTGGAAACTCTGTGAAAATAACCACGAGCCTTGTAGGCAAGCCCTGCCACTGAGAAAAGCATGCATTTTTGGCATCCTACAGTAGGTCAAATAGCAATAACACTTAGACTTATATACTGCCTTACAGCCTTCTCTAAGCGGTTACAGAGTCAGCCTATTGTCCCCAACAATTTGGGTCTTCATTTTACCCACCTCGGAAGGATGGAAGGCTTCCTTGAGCCTGGTGAGATTTGTACTGCCAAACTGCAGTCAGCCGGCAGTCAGCAGTAGTAGCCTGCAATACTGCACTCTAACTACTCTAACCACTGTGCCACTGTGGCTTTCCCAAATCAAGCATAATGGAAGACAAAGCAGCATGATCAAATCCATGGACACTGCTGTACAAATTGCCAGAGTGAATTCTTCAAACTCTCTCTCTCTTTCTCTTTATGTATGAAGCTTCCTTTACCTGAGGGATAATACCCAATTAGAAATGTCCTTAAATGAAGGATCTCACTTTGCACATATATGTTTCCCAAGAGAACTAGGTTTCCCAAACAAAATCTTTCAGAAAGGGAGAGTGTTCATAGTTCTAACAGTCTGCATAGTTTTAAGATCCTCAATCCCATGTTGCCACTGAAGTGGAATCATTTTTATTAATAATTTGTATTTGGAACTCTGTATTTTGATATGGTCTATGAGCTAATCAATAAACTAAACTATTAACTGAACTGGAATCATGTAACTTGCCTTACTTTTACTCCAAGCATTAAACCAACTATCATTAAATTTTTTAATATTAAATATGACTCTATAATTATTTTTACTTTATTTCTTCTATTTGCACATATTTTTATATTTGAGTTCTTTTCCTGTTTTCATTATTGTGGCAGGACTGAACATTATTAGGCAGATTGATAAAATCAACAGAAGGAGACAATTTTGGATATCATGGTAAGGTAGTAAAGAATTGATTTATTTAGTATTTTTCTAGTGTTAAAGTGAAACTTAACATTCATATCAAAAGTGATACTGGTATCAAAGTAGATATTTTCTGAGAATTTAGGGGATGCGTAAGGTTACCATGATAGCTTGAGAGCAGCAGAAGGCTGCAGTCTTGTGTTTACTAAAAGAATAACATGGTTCTTTTTCTAGTAAAGCTATGATGATTAGTTGAGAAAAGTAGGGCCAAAAGCAATTGCACCAAAGCAACTTTCCTCATTGAAACAGGTTCTGTCCAGTAGAAATGATACAACATTATGAGAGTTCTGCAATAGGAAAGCCACGTTTCTCAGAATGTTAATGTGCTGGAGACCTTCTCTCCTCACCACAAGTATAGGAGGGTATTGATGGCTCTCTGAAAAGGGTTAGGAAAGGGACCAGACCCTCGGATACAAAGATTAACACTTGTGACAAAACATGATGTGATTTGGATTAGTAATTAACAAATCTATTTCTTAAAATTAGTCTTAAAAATTGCATGCTTTGTAATGACTGATACATACTTTTGCTCTGTCAGCTTCCAGAGAGATTCGGTAAGCTTCATCCTGTTCTCTCTTCACATTTTCTCGGGCCTCGCGTTCATCCTGGGATAGAAAAAAGACAGGAAGATAAAAAACTAGCTTGGTGTTCCAAAATCAATATTCCCCCAGGTACAAATAGCTGTTTTGGAATACCTGTCCTTTCTTTACAGTATACTAACATTTGGGGAACGCAGGTTGAAAGAAAGGAACTCGATAGTCAGTGAAGTATAAGAAATTATTTTTCTGGATATTTGATGCAGTTTTTAAAATGGACGTATTAGATTATTTCACATTAAGGAATTTCTCTGCCTTGATTTTGACTCAACTACAATGGGCTATAGTCTTTTAGTTTGGTATTAACTAGTACACTTTTTTTTGATGTAAATAAAATTGGTTATCACCAAATCTTAGAGTTGGAATCTAGAAGTTCCCAACTAATTCCTATTAAGTGAACTATATCCATACTGTAATCAACTATAATATACTTGACAGGCTGTCAGCCTTTACTTAAATACCTCCAATTAAGAGAATCAATTATCCCCACAAGAAAAATGGACAACAATGCTGCTTCCTCCCAGCCTCCTGTCTGTTGATAATTTGTCCTACTTTCTGCCATTGCAGCTACGACCACAATTGAGCTCAAAATTTATGTTGCTAAGTGAAACATTTGTCAAGTTTGCCCCATTTTACAACTTTTCTTGCCACGGTTGTTAAGTGAATCATTGTATGTATTAAGTTAGTAACATGATTGTTAAGTAAATATGGATTCCTCGTTGACTTTGCTTGTCAGAAGGTGGCAAAAGTGATCAATGGACATAAGTGTGAAAAATGGTCATAAGTCACTTTTTTCAGTCATTAAATGTCATTTGAACAGTCATTAAATGAACTGTTGTAAATTGAGGACTACCTGTATTTTCTTCCTTGGTAAATGCACTGCTCTGCTGCAATAATACCATAGCATGCCCTGGCTCCCAGAATCACTTAGCAGAGTGAGATGAACAGCATATACTTAAATGTAGTAAATAAATACAATAATATCTTCTTTAACCATAAAACACACCTATCTGGAATACATGAGGTGCAGCTGCATAAGGTGCAGCTATTTGGAATGCACACTGATCTTAATCAGGGGTGAAATGCTTCCGGTTCGGACCGGATCGCCCAATCTGGTAGTGATGGAGGCGGGTGGTTCGGAGAACCAGTAGCAAAAATCCCTGCTCCCCCCCCCATGCCCAGCCAAGCTGCACGATCATCAGAGGCTTTTTTTCCTTTAAATGCCTCTGACGATCCAAGCTGAGTTGCCTGATCAGCAGAGGCTTTTTAAAATCCTAGTGATTTTTCCTAAGAATCACTCCAATACCCAATACCCTGTTTAAAAATAATGTTACATGAGGCACTGGAGATAAATGTAGTGCTACTTGGAAGGTCAGTGTACTTGTAGCTTCGCCTTCTGCAACTCTGCCCAAAAAAAGAGTGGCTGCCTGTGCTTTAAGACTGAGCTCTAAGAAAAGTTGTCTAGTGTGATCATACAAAATTAAAACACTTGCACATGCACATGCACATGCACACACACACCAAAAACAATAAAATCAATCAATAAAAAGAAAAACAATAATATGTGTATGTGAAAATACCTTTGTTGTTAACTCTGGAACATAAATACTGTATAGTAGGTGCCAAATAAGCCATTTTAGGGATAAAATTCCAGATGGAGAGATTGACAGTTCAGGAGGTCTTTACTATAGTCATCGGTCTAAGTTTAGTTAGGATAAGGCAATCAAACTCAATCACCATTAAAATAGAACTTCCAATTCAGTCAACCAAGATCTGCTTCATTATCTAAAGCAAAGAGCCTTGGTTGCGCAGCTAAGTGCTGTTAAAGTAGCACCAGCTGCCTGCAATTACTGCAAGTTCAAATCTCACCAGGCTCAAGGTTGACT
>JANHZT010009262.1:0-19113 GCA_032468215.1 Stegonotus admiraltiensis | reverse complement strand
GAATTTGTCTTGGTGCATATGCTCTCGGAGTACATACAAGAAAATGCTTTATAAGCCTAATTGTATGAGCCTAACATTTAGTTTTATCTACAGTCATTTTTATGAAAGTATGTATTATACGTTTCTGTATTTGACTGTATATGTTTGTAACTTGTTGAAAAAAGGTAAAAAAATATTCAATTATCATACGTTTAACACTCATAGCTAAATTTTCTAAGAATGCAAAATAAAATTGATGTTCATTGAAAACAGACAGCATTATTATATAACTAGATGACATATATTCCAATGATAACACAATGAAATAAAACCTTGTACTTGTGAGGCATAAGATTTAGATGGATGAATAAGATGCTTAGTGCATTACTGTCAATCAATGTTTCTACTGTACATCCAGGATAACAATAATCTTAAATAGGAACACACCTATTATTGCAAAATCCTAACTAAGTACTTCATTACTTGTAAATGTCACTCTCAATTAATAAAGTAACAGATAACCACTTCACTTTTGTGTATGTGGCTTGTGACTATATTTTTATAATTGAAACACTGGCATTTTTGGAGAATTTTTATCACTTTATTTGCTCATCTTAGTCTGCATGAAATAAATCTTAGTAGTTATTTATTATTATGGTTGATCACACAGTCAGCCTGATGTTTAGTGGATTCAGAATTTTTATCCACCTATTGAGTCCTTCCCAAGGACCTGGGACAGTCAGATATAAAAGTTTAATGGTGTTAAAGGTATTGTCATTTCTGAGTAAAGCTGCTTTTGCAACTGATTGGTGGTGATTTTATCAATTGCGATGGAGTTCATGTGGTGCTCCATTTGTTTTGGGATTTTGCCCAAGGTGCCTATTACTATTGGTACTATTTTTGCTTGCTTCTGCCACAGTCATTCTATTTCTATTTGCAGGTCTTTGTATTTTGTGATCTTCTCCAGTTCTTCCTCTTCTCTTCTGCTATTTCCAGGTCCTGCCATGTCCACTATCCGGACTTTCCTACTGACAATTGTTAGATCTGGCATGTCATGTGGCAGCTGCCTGTCTGTTTGAATTCTGAAGTCCCAGAATACTTTAGCTTCTTCAATTTCTATTACGGTCTCTATTTTATGGTCCCACAAGTTCTTGCCTGCAGGAAAATGGTATTTCTTGCAGATCATCCAATACACCATTGTTGCTACTTTGTCATGCTGTTGTTTGTAGTCAATCTGTGCAATTTTCTTGCAGTTGCTCACCAGTTTCTTTGGTTTCTCTGCAGAGGTAGCACCTGCCGCCTGTTGCTGTTTCCTCAATTCTGGCTTTGTATGAATTTGTTCTTGATCTGGTACAGCCAGAATTAACCCCTCTGTCTCTTTCTTTAACTTTCCTGCTCTTAGCCATTGCCAGGTCTTCTTGTTATCTGCTTTGCCTGCTAGTGTGTGTGTGTGTGTGTGTGTGTGTGTTGACCATGTAACACTTCGCCTTGCTATGTGTCTTTGACAGTCTTCATTTGGTCTTTCTTAAATGCAAGTTTAGTCTCTCCAGTATTCAATAAGCTTTCATGGTATACTAATTTCTTCACTGTCTTTCAGATATTCTTTCAATGGCCTTTTCTTCTTCTTCAGCCAACCCATGTACTTTCAGAATTCCACAGCCACCTGTTTTCCTTCCTATTTCCAAGTAGAATCTGTCAATGTCACTGTGAGGATGAAGGGCATGCTTCATTGTCATTATTTTTCTAGGCTTCCTATCCAGGGCTTTTAGTGGAGTGCTTGAGTCCAGTCCATTATTCCAGCTGTGTATCTAGTAATTGGAATTGGCCAGGTGTTAATTTGCATTGATGTTATTTCCTTCACTGAGTTTGAACTTTTAGATCTTCTTCACTCTCATGGTGTATTCACTTCTAACATTCTTCTTGATTTCAGTTTGCTTGATGTTGTCAGCTTGAAGAATGCCCAGGTATTTATAGTTATCTTCTTCATTCACACTCTTGATATTATTTCCATAGGACACCTTGATCCCTTCAATTTTTACAATTTTTCCTCTGTTGATGGCAAGTTGGCACCTTTTTCTTATCCAAAGTTTATATATGGACAGTGCTGACTAGTGATTCTATTCGAGATGGTGTGTTTCCATATAGCTTCAGATATAAAGGAGGTGGGATAGCCTGGCAGATGTTCTTGATGTTTGATAGCCATGAACTGTTCAGTATTGTTGACAGTTGCATTAAATTATTGCAACAATGCTGATAGTGAGTATCCTTGAAGGATCCCTCTCTTGATATTCACCTTTCCCAGTCTATCACATTGACCAACAATTATATCTTCCGTTGTGTCATTGATCTTTGCACAAAACTCCTGATGTGTGTACAGACTTATGTTATTTTCAGGCACTTTTATTATCCAATCATATGGTAGGGAATCAAATGCTTCTTTGTAATCAATCCGAGGCAACCAATTAATGTTGGTTTTCAGTCCAAGCTACATTCAAGATGGTCTTCCTTCTTCCGCAATTTTATAAAATCATTTTGTCAATTAGGAGCGTCTCTGCTGTTAGGACACTTTCCTTTCTGCCCAGATTGAAAGAGTGTTTTCAACTAGATGCAGTTGGACTGCATCAGCTACAACCTCAGTTAGTAATTTGAAAGGTAATTGGTCTGTAGTTGCCTGGGGCTGCCTCTTTTGTTAAATCTTTCATTATACCAGGTAGGTTCTGCCACATGTTAATCAACCTTCAAATTTGCCTCCTTATAGTTTGCTCTTACTTGATTGGCAATGAGTGTACGTAGGCCAGCCAGATGTTTCAACCAAAAACCATGCAATTTATCTTCGCCTGATGCTGACCAATTGTTGATCGTCCCTACCCTTTTCTTCACCATTTCTGCTGTTATTCCAAATTCTTACATTCAGCTTCTTTTTTATTCGTATTCATCTCCTTTAGGCAAGCTGCTTTTTTGTTGTATTTTTGGGGGTTGTCCCACAGCTATGCTCAGAATTGTACCGTTTCTTCTTTGTCAGGTGTTGATTGTTTCATTACAATTTCCTCACTGAGGATTGGTAGAAACATTTCTGATTCAACCGAAATTGGAGATTCTGCCTATAGTGTGCAATGCATGCTTTTCATCTGTTGAACATCTTGGCTACTGCTGTTATTTGCTCTTTATATTTCTAGTGCTGCCTTGATTTCTTTTCCTCTAGATAATACTTCTTGGTCAGCTCTTCTTTGGTCTTCTTCAATTTCTTCTCTTTCATTTGTTCTAGCTTGCTTGCATCTGATCTTAGCATGCTGATCTTATTTTCAATTCGATCTTCAACATTGGTGGTACACGGGCTTTTTTTGTTTTTATTGATTTTGCATCCCAGATATTGTTATAATTGCTATATATTAGCTGATTTGTTTCTTGCAGCGAGCTGATGCTTATATTTCAAATTACAGTATTTTAATATTTATGTTAGCCAACAAGCTTCAGTGCAGGCAACATTATTCTGCTGGTTTTGTGCTGTTCTAGATGCTCACTTTTTTTGTTTCAATTCCTTTTGCTTTTTACTTAGAGGGATTTGTTCTTTCTGAGAAGAAGGCAGAGGAATGAGAATGAGGTAGTAGTCTCACCTACTACCAACTCCCCATGTGAGTTACTTTTGGTGAGGTTTCAGTTTCTTTGTCCTGAGTAGATCTTTCACAATTCTTCCAACTCTACTTCTGTGAATATTTTACTTCATATTATAAATCAATGTTGATCTGCTAGCCTCTGTTCTACTTTTTCTGATTCTAGATGTTGCTCTTTCCAGAATTGTGCATTCTCTTCAGAAATCCTCTTCTCATTGGGACTTGATTTATAATAACAGTTCATTCAAACTTTCAATAACACTCTTTGTTTTCAGTCTTTGTGTATTTGCAATGGGTAAACAACTTTTCTTCTAGTAGACCTACACTTGGTGGCCCTGGTTGCTTAGCCAACAGTCCTGAGTCCTGTAATCCATTTCTCATTGTTGACCCAGGCAATGGTCAATCTTTTATGGGTTTCTGTAAATTACGTCTCACCTTATTGTTAGTAGATAGAAGTAAGAAGCAGTTACTTTTAATTGTAGATGCTTAATTAGTAAGGCAATTACCCTAGTAACACATACTTAATTTGTAAAGCATATTTTTCTCATTTAAAAAAATGCAAAAAATAGCAATGCTCATCAAAACAATTACTGTTAAACAAGTTTTCATTCAAAGAATATGTTAAGTTCATAGTCTGTATTTTCACAAAATTGTTCCACTACAATAAATGTAAAGTTTCCCAATACAATTTAACAAATTATTTCCTTCCTGCAAGCATTGCCCATTTTTGCAATATTCAAAAACAGTATTTACAACTGATTTGAAAGACTGTGAAAGTTAGAGGTATTTTATTCCACAGAACGTGTGATCAGTTCCTTAAATTTAACTATCTTCAAATTTGACATTCTATGTCATAAATATGGAGATATTGCAGAAGAGGTAAATATGAATATTGATCTCATTTTACCTATGTCTCAAATCTTACATGGAGGCAGAGCAGTATTCTTAGAATGATCTGATGGATAGCATTCCTATTCTGATGGACAGAAGAAATTATTTTGTTATTGTGAGTTTCTTTCACTCTTATATGAATAACCTTCCAAACCTCTTCTTCAAACAAATATTAAAAATAAAGCCATTCTATTTTTCTTAACATTAATTAATTAATGCAATTAATACTTAAGTTAATTAACGCAATTAATACTGAATTAATGCTAATACAGATAACAGCACAAATACAGAATCTAGCATTTTTAATTGTCTAGTAAGGCCCTTACTCTAAATTCAATAGCTGTCTGTAGTGATGTCCAGGTCTCACCTCATCCTTTATGTCTTCTTGCTGCTGAGCACTGAAGATCTCCATTGCAGCCATCAGCCTCATCATTAACTCATCCACTGTTGTGTTTCCTAGTAACAAAGAAGGACAGTTTAACTTCATAATATTAAAGTTATTTAAAAAACTCAAAAAGTCATTTTAGAAATAATCTAAAAATACCTTAGATTTTTTTTCATAAGTCACAAAAAAAGAAAAGAAAATGTAATTAATTTTATTTTAGTGTCATTTAATTTACATTTTAAAGTTTCTGAAAGTTTCCAGTTGTAAATGTGAATCTAAATGAAAAAATTAGATTAATTATAATTTCTATTTCATCTTCATATCAGCAATAATAACCAGGTCATGATCTCAAACTAAGGATAAATAAGGAAGAAAGAGGGAGATTTTTATTCTTAAACATTTTTTTCAAACTGTCATAGGTATTATCATAGGATCTTTTGACATATCTATTGATATTTCTGTGTTGAATTTAAATATTAACATTTACAATGAATAGTCCTGAGAATTACCTCTGCCATTCATTGATTCAAGGATTGCTGATATATATAATGATGAAGAACAGCCCATTTCCACCTGAATTTGACACTATTTGTTGGGTTATTACTCCTTGATTGTATTGCTATTGTAACAATATTTGACATACATAAAGACATTCCATAGCTCTATTCCATTGCATATGAATCTTGGTTTCAGTAATCTCTGCAATAGTTTTCACAGTAATTTTAATCCATCAGTATAGCAATATCCAGATTTCAGTAGAGAATATGGAAGTACATTACTACTAAGTTTCAACGTTCCAGTTGCTAGAAAAGTATTCTAAAATTTAAGTGATTTGTAAGTAAGTATCAAGAGAAAATTGTGAACATTATATCATAAAACGTCAAACTGACTGATTGAATACGAGTCTAGTTTTTCTCTCCAACTATTTCTGGATTTTTTAAGAGTTTCAATACAGGGATGGTAGAGGCACATCCGATATCTTTTAAAAATCAATGAATATCAATGAAATATCTATAGAGCAATGAATATTCATACAGTTATTTTCATGAGACTGAGGTCAATTACAAAAGGTTAGTATTCCCCACTCTCTCTGTGTGCTTTCTTTCTAATGGGAGAGAGAGAGAGAAAGAAAGAGAGAAGGGGGAAGTGGTGGGATTCAGCTGGTTTGCACCGATTCGGGCAAGCTGGTTATTAAATTATCCACCCCCACTATCAAAGTGGATCCTGGATGTTGCACTCCAATGGAGAAACGGACAACAGAGCGGCCGACGTGAGGGAAGGAGAAGGCTGCTTTAGCTCTATCTTCTCCCTGCTCCTCTTCCTTCCATCATGCCGGCCACTCCATTGCCCATTTCTCCATTGCAGGGCAGCGCCCAGGATCCACTTTGATAGCAGGGGGAGGTGTAATTTAACAACCGGTTCGCCCAGGGTCAGGTTGGCGGTCACGGGAGGCTTGTCTGGCATGTGTGGTAGGGCTGGAGGATGGGGATGGGCCACGCCTCCCACAACAGCCAACCTGACCCTGGGTGAACCGGTTGTTAAATTATTTGAATCCCACCACTGGAAGGGGGGTGGATAAGTTTGGGAGGTGAAGTTCCTTACTCACACTCAAGTTACTAGAACTAGGGGATAAGTTTTTGAATGAGACATAATAACTTCTCCAGGTAACTAATAACTAAGATTAATCCTGAGACCTATTTCTAAAAACCAGCTATAACATTTGCCAATTTTTTTTCACTTTTTTTGTTGATTAGCATCATAAAGGGTAAACTTTATAAGCTTGAAGCAGAGAACTTTTTATCACTGATTTTCATACATTACCATGCTATATTAGTTTTGATCTGATACACAGTCGTTGCAAATGTATATAAGATAAATTCACCAATTTTTCATCTTATCTACAAGTACTTTGTTAATGTAAGAATATAAATTATATTCCAGGAGAATTTATACACTTGACTACTAGTGTAATCGATACAAATTCAATTGAAAGTTTCAATACAAAACTTGCATCAGGCAGAATACATAGACTTTACCTTGTATTACATTCAACACCTCATTTGATGATCGCTTTCCCATAATAATAAGGAACAATGGAAATTGATCTGTCTTCTGAGTCCGAATAGTTTGAGCTACAACACTGCCAAAGTGTCTTGTGCACATTGTTAGAAACCTGAAAAATAGGAATATTGTAATGAAAAGTTTGCATTAATACATGTACTTTATTCATTTAATTTCCAAAATATATATGCATGTCATATAATTTTCATAATTTCACAGCAAAAATATATGCAGTACATTGTACCTTACTTTCAGGAAAATCCAGGACTTCATTTGTTGTTAACAGTAGGCCACATTTTTTTTCTCTTTTTATACTTTGAACAGTTTTCAGCGGACTCTCCTAATCTTATTACTTTCCATAGGGAACATCCACCCTCTCTTTTTCTTCTATGCTGCAACTTACCTATTATTATTAAGCCTACTATCTTCTTTATATTTTTCTCTTAACATCTACATTTCTCTACATTCTTTTGTGGAACATCCATAGCTCTGTACTAATTCTGTTCCCGGATTTAATAGTTACAAACAACTGAGACCTAATGGTTTACTATGATCCAACTGTTAATTTTTACCTTATATAGCTGAAAACCTTGACTTTCAAACGATAGAAGAAAACAAAATAGAACTCTAACATAAACCAAGGAAAACAAAATTAGTCAATTCATGAGAAAATTCTACAGCATATCATAAAACTATTAATAGGTGATCAACTTGAAAACAATAAAGTATTAGATGCCAATCATTTAGATATTATTCAATTATTATATTTATTAAAAAAATAAGCCTTTCCAAACTAAAGTCATCCCTTTTTTATTTGGTAACTTCCCTAGTGGACTGTGCAAATACTATATACATATCTGGTTTTCAATTATGCTTTGATAGAGCACCCCATTCTGATGGGATAACCACGAAATGGTTATCATATTTGCAGTTCACATAAAACGGGGCAGGACAGCTGCTATTTTAGAAGATTGAAACAAAATTCAGGATGATCTTGGTAGGTTAGAGGGATCAGCTGAAAATAACAGAATGAAATTTAATAGAGATAAATGCAAAGTTATACTCAAGAAAGAGAAAAATGCAGAAATACAGAAAGTGGAATTCCTGGATATTAAAAATAACTTGGATCACAAACTGAAGATGAATTAGTGATGCGATGTAGCTGCTAAAGGAGAAGAAATTTTACATTATGCCATAGTAGCAGCTTCCAAATATGGAAAGTATACTTTATTTTGAAATGATTACTATATAATGCCTCAAATATTGTCTATATTCCTGGATAAAAGGTTTGTAAGATTATTCAGAAAAACTGGAAGAAATGCAAAGAAATACAATGAGATTGGTTTTATGAAGAGAGAGAAGGAAAGTCTGAGAACTGAGAAAAGATGGCTTGAGGGAAATTTTCAGAGAGCTGAAGGGTATTATAGACAAGAAGGTGAAAACCTGTTCTCCATCATTCCAGAGAGTAGGATACTGAATAATGGGTAGTCCTCGTCTTACGACTGCAATTGAACCCAAAATTTATGTTGCTAAGTGAGAAGTTTGTTAAGTGAGTTCTGTCCCATTTTATGACCCATGTTTGTTAAGTGAATCACTGCAGTTGTTAAATTAGAGCCATGGTTATTAAGTGAATCTGGCTTCCCCGTTGACTTTGCTTGTCAGAAGGTTGCAAAAGGGAATCACATGATCCTGGGACACTGCAACCGTCATAAATATGAACCACCTGTCAAGATTCCCAATTTAAATCAGGTGACCATGGGCTGCTGGCAATGGTCATAAGCGTGAAAAATGGTCATAAGTCACTTTTTTCAGTGACGTTGTAACTTTGAATAGTCACTAAATGAACTGTTGTAAGTCGAGGACTATTTGTATTAAGTTATAGATATTGGTAATTGAAACAAAAAAAGGGAAAAAACTGGTAAAAGCAACATGAAACTCAGATTAATGAAGGAGCTAATTACTGTTCCTAATTAGAATGTAGTTAAAGAGTTACCTGTCAGGAATGCTTTAATTTGGATTCCTGCACCAATTAGAGGGTTGGACTAGATGGCCCAAATGGCTCTAAGTTTCTATGCACTTGGAAAATTAATGGGATAGAGATAAATGAATATTATTTCACTGACTTCTTGCACTGTTTTCTTTATTATCTAGCTCTGCATTAACAAAAAATACAAAATGCTCTCAATGTCTTTTATGGTTTATTCCTAAAATACAAATCATAAGAGATGGAGGACAGTAATCAAAACAACAGATCCGTATTATTAGTAAAATATATCCGCTTCTCCTTTTTAAAGGAAAGTTTCTTATTCAGGCAAAAAGAAAGTTTCTTACTCAGGCAACAGCCTTCCACTATTCTGTTTGTTCCTAACTCTGAATCCCACGCTTTACTTACTGCAACAGGAACAGCAACAATACAGAAATCAGTTGGCATTTCAATAAATTAAGACGACCCTACTAAATCGAGATACTTATTTCTTTATAAGCAAAAGCAAAATGATACCACAGTGGAGAAAAGTACATGGCTAAAAGCAAAGCTTAATTTGGAATCTTCAGATGTTGAACAAAATGCATCATCATGCCATCTCCTCGGATGACTCATTTTGAAAGGAGGAGAAAAATCACTAAACTCATAGAGGCCAATTCTAGCATTAACGATTGTGTGATTCTTGAATCCACTTTTCAAACTCCAGTTTAAATTATCTGCGCAACTCCCATGCCCAAGGATGTGGCACTGGCACTGAGTTAAATTTCAAAAGGCCAAAAGCCATAGCTAAGCTAGTTTGGATCAAAAAAACTAATCTATTAAGGATTATTACTGTATGGCCCTAGAACCCGAGTAAGGCTATTAAATAGGGACTTGACTGAGTCCCTTTAGTATAAATTTTTTCCTTCCTACATAGGAAGTAATAGGAAGTAAGATATATTTAAATCTTTAGGCACTTTGAAACCTGTTCCAAAAAAGCTTTATAAGAATAAAATGGAGATTAAAACTGTTACCATATTTTACTTTTATTGTTTACAATGCAAGAGGAACTTTTTGCTCTCCTCTAAGGTATAATCAGGCAGGTATGATGACTTTGAGGTCCATAAGAACAGATACTGAAGATTGAACTCTTTGGCAAGAATCAATACCATAACATTTCAGAAGTTCATTGTAAAAAATAACACACATACACACACACCACACACACCAAAAGTTGTAGATGAACAGCTTGCATATAGAAATATGTTAATATAACTTTCAGTAATTAATTAGTGAAAGAAGTAATACATATCAAGGAGTCATGTTTTTGAAGATTGTGCTAATTCTCTTCACTTTCATACTTACTAGTATGTTCTAAAAACACTAATTCTAAGCTTTTGACAAAAAAAAAAGCTTTCATCCATTATCATACTGAAGTCTGACATTAGTATTCTTAACACGATCTTGAATAAATGAAAAAACTGATAAAGCTTTTCACTTCCATTAGAGGACTGTTTGAAATTAGCATTTCTTTCAAGAGAAAAGGGTAGCTTATGATATGTTTTCAGATCTGATGGTAAAAAGTAAATGTCATAATAATAATGAATTATGAAAGACCAAATGCAAATATAGAATGCTTTAATAAGATCCAATTTAATAAAGTCTGTAAAAATAATGGACTTTTAATAACACAGGTCACAAAAGGCAAAACAGTGGAAATTCTGAGGACTAGCCACTAGCAGAGGCTTATTAATTCTTAATTATGTTCATGAAAGGCAACTTAAATCGTGTATTTTCTTATGCCTTAGGATAATATTTTAGGTAACAACTGATCTGAAAACTACCTGATGAGCATAAGCCTTTTTGTCCCATGCTTTAGAAGGTAAATCTATCTGAAAAGACAAACGGCATTAAAATGTCACAGGCTGAAAAGCATTTGATATCAACATCCAAAACAGAATCACAACACTTAATTTTCATATTATTAATAAAAAACCATCTACGCTTCAGAAATCTAGAATGATAAATAAAAATCCTTGATTCCAAAGTGAGCATGATTCTGAGAACTATTAAAGTTTGAGGACAAAATTGACTCAATTTTGTCCTCAATTTTTTATTTAAATAAAGCCAATAACACAAAATTGAGTCAATTTTGTGTTATTGGCTTTATTTAAATAAAATATGTCATCTCAATATGGAAGTTACTAACTTTTTAGTAAATAATCAGATGTGATTAATAAGTAGTTCAAAAGTTAAGAGTAATTATAACATGATGTCCTACATGTACTAGTTGGCCATTTCTGCTATGTGGAAACCACTGAGTAGGATGAAAGATCTTCTGATTTTATTGGGAAATATTTAGCAAGTTCGCTTTCAAGTCTAGGGTGAGTTGGACTCTGGACTCTTGATTTCTCAGGAAATTGTCTCAAGAAGTCATCCTCGTCGAACCAATTGCTAAGTTATATATGCCATGCTCAGTAGACTCAGTAGACTATTTAGATAACTTATATGATTTATACTCAAAAAGAAACTTTTAAATTTTAGAGAAGTTTGAAAATACCTATTTGATGTGACCAAATCCAATTTAGCAGACCAAATATTTGAAGAAGAGCCCTAGTGCTCTTTAAACATGAGCCAAGAAATGGTG
This sequence comes from Stegonotus admiraltiensis, assembly GCA_032468215.1. Classification (NCBI taxonomy): domain Eukaryota; kingdom Metazoa; phylum Chordata; class Lepidosauria; order Squamata; family Colubridae; genus Stegonotus; species Stegonotus admiraltiensis. The sequence goes on along the minus strand of JANHZT010009262.1, from coordinate 7,576 downwards.
AAATTTATTTCTATACCTATTTATGGTAAATTTACTGTAGAGTTTTTCCAAAGTAAAAGAATACTTGTTGAATATTAAATCTATCCAACATCTATTTAATATGATTAATTTTATACTGTGCAAAGTCAATATGTCTCATTAAAATGTGAATAAAGGAATAACATTTTATGCTATTAATATTTAATTTTTAAATGTAGAACTGGAAGCTATGTTTTATTTATTTATTCATGACATGACTATCTTAGCCAATTCTACATGCCATCCACTTAGTCCTGCCTTTCTCTGAAGACAATTGTTACTTTTGACTGGGTTCTTGGAACATTTCTTGCTACACCCTTCTATGTGTAATAACTGGTCAGAAGCACTCTATCTTTGGTTAGAAGCTTCTTTAAAAATTCTTAAATTTCCATTATTTGGAGTCTGTCACCAAAGTCACCCTTTATCAGATAACTTGCAGAGCAGCCTCAACCAAATCTGATCGGTTAGAATAACACAAGGTGTTGGTCTACATAAGTGAAGCAAAGGTTAGTTTATATATTATTTTTATTTACAGTTACCATATGATGGTACTAGACATTTGGTGTTTATGCTAATGTTTCTATCCTGAGCATCAGTTTACAATTATTGTATGTTTTCATACTATTATTATGCAACTGGAAAACAATGACAACAATATTCTTTATATGATATGGAAAGACAAACTGCAAACTTTAAACCTGAATGGAGAAGGGAAGGTTATGTACTTGTATGGATAATTATAATACAGAGTGATCTTTAGTTCATCCATCACAACTATCAAGTCCCAGTTTTGAAGGCCCCTATCTCCTTGTAAAACATATTCAAAACATACAGCAAGCTGTCATCTCAAAGCATACTAGGTGATGTCCTTATTCAATGGACATTGCCTTACTAACAATTCATGCATTATTGGAAGAGAGGTTATATGAAGAGATAATACCTTCCATCCTGCCCCTTTGTTCTTAATGTTTTGCTACTGGGAAACCCTTCACAAGTATAATCCTCAACAATGCTACTCAGTAATTATGACTAGATGACAAACAGATATGATCAATTTATGAACCTGTTTTGAAACCCTATACTAATAAAGTCATTAGATGCTGCCCTTGCCATGATCCTTCTAAAAGCTTCTGAAATTACAAGAACACACAGCACTGTTTGTGGAAACAATTGCTGATTGCAGAATGCAAACCTTGAGTTTAACCATGCTGCAAATTGATCTTGACATTCTGTTAAGACCACTGCTAAAATCAAAAGCAAAGGAGAAAAGGTGAAAATGAGCGGGTCGCATGTAATCAAGAAACAGAAGGATCCCTTCTTTGCTTCCTCCTCAAAATAAGACATACACAAACTTGCCTGCTATTGGTGTATCTTTCTTATTTAAGGCAAACATTAATTAGATTCCTGACCTTAGGTACTTATAATCTTTTTCTTTTGAAAGTAAAATGAGACAGGACTTTGAACATCTTGACAAAATAAAACTAATTCTTGGCAGCTTTCTCACAAAAAGTCCAAAACAAGGATGACTATATGAACAGCAGTTTTTCCTGTACAAGATGTTTTTATTGAATGTTTTCATTCTCTTAGAAACTTCAAGAAATGAAGTTGGAGGAGTGATGCTTAAAACAGCTGTTGCATGGTTTGCGATGGTCAAAGCACTGTTGTTAAACTGGGGAGATCCAGTTTTAATTTCCTATTTGATGATAGAGCTCACTGGTGAGCCCAACTTACCTCAGAAATTACTATTATGAGTAAAAAGTAAAGGATAATTCCATTTATATTGTCTTCAGCTTTTGCTGAGAAAAAAAAATAGAATGTAATCCTAATAAACAATAAAAATCATGCCCAGTTGTTATACTGAGTATATAAACATCAGAAACAGTTAAACATGACAATAAATGTCTCCCTCTGCCTGTGACTTCTTAAAATAGCCTTTTTAGTTTCAATTTATTAAAATATACAATTGTAGATCCAATACAACACACAATTTTTTTTAAAAGTATGTATTTTTTATTAAATACCTATTCATGCCTAAGCATGGAGAGCAATCAAGCCCAGAAACTTCTAATTGTCATTGGTATATTTTAAAATGTGGCTATAATTCTAGAGACTTTCCCATTCTGGTCATTTAGTAGTTATACAGTACATGATTGCTACTTGAGAAAGATCTGGTAGTTTGTAATACGGTAAGTAGGGAGATGGTAGCTAGGGCAATTCTGAAGTATGTATGGTACTATTTCAATGTCAGAGTCTGAGCAGATACATGAATGCTCTTGATAAAGAACAGCATTGAATCTGCCCAAAATTACTACTCACGGCACAATATACAGATGTACCAATGTGAAGGCCATCCTGAGATGGAAATAATACATTATACCAATATTTAGGAATAGTAAAGGGAGAGTGGGTGAGTTCATTATAGTAGAGATGTGAAGTATTGCTATTATTTCTTTGCAAATTGAGAACTAATTTTTTTGCTTATGCTCTCTCCATGTATGCCTTGGCATGTATTCATGCTATGCACAGTATTTCTCTCTCCTTATATATATTAAGGACTACAAGGATGATTGAAAGAAATTTAGAAATACATCATAGAATGATGCCATTTCACTACACCATTTCTTAATATTGAAGATATTGAAGTCTCAAGATAGTCTGAAAATTATCTACGTAATTTAAACAATAATTTCAAATATCCCAAAGCATAAATTTCCATTTCAATGTTTTATACTTTTAAAAATGAGGAAATCTATTTTGAATTCATTAATGACACCAAAAATAATTCTTAGGGGTCTGTCACTACAAAAAAGGCTGCAGGTGATAAGAAATAGATTGTGTCATACAACTGTAAGATGAAATTCCTACAATGATTTATCATGTATGTTAATTTTGCAGCAATACATTTTAAGCAAAAGAATACACTACACTGATGATAATTTGCCAGGCTAAATCTGTTAGCATTCAAAATACAAATAACTATTTCATGTATATTGCTCATTTGTTGCGCTGTATTAAGATTAAGATGGCACACAGGCGAAAGGAAATAGTGACAGCTGTTCCTAAATCACTTAAACTTTTTTTAAAAAATAGTGCTGCAACATTGTGTATTAGTAACTAAAAGTATTAAGATTAATAGGGGTGTGTGATGGCTCAGTGGTTAAAGATGCTGAGCTTGTCAGCTGGAAAGTCAGACCAGGTTCAAGACTTGAGCACCGTGTGATGGAATGAGCTCCCATCCTTGCCCCATCTCTGGCCCACCTAGCAGTTCAATAGCATGCAAAAGCAAGTAGATAAATAGGTACCACTTAGGTAACAGCATTCCATGTGCTTCGGCATAGTCATGCTGGCCCTGTGACCATGGAAAGTGTCTTCGGATAACGCTAGCTTCCTCAGTTAAGAAATGGAGATGAATACTGCCCCCTAGAGTTGGTTATGACTGGATGGGGGAAACCTTTACCTTTATTAATATTAATAATGCTAAAAATACTTATTTATAGTATTAATAACAATATCCAAGGCTCCCTTAAATGACTTACAATTACTATTTAGCATCTCATCTAATTATTAAAATGATTAAAGTTATTTTAAAAACTATTTAAAAACTATCCAAAAGCAATACCCAAAATGCAACCAACTTGAAAAGGCCTGTATAAACAGGAAGGTTTTGATTAATGTTTTATTCAATTATTGAAGAACTTCAGTGAAGAATCCAGATCAATAGAAAACACTTTTAAGAACACTAGATAACTGTTATAATCAACAGAATTAACGTACAATAAAAAATACAATAACCAATATACAAGTTTGAATCTGAACTTGCTTCTGAAATGAAAGCAGCTCAGCAGCCAGCTCAGCCTCCAGAAGAAAGACATTCCAATCAATGTATGGAAAGGCTCTCTCTTGAGACCTCATGTAATTTACAGCCCTGAACTACAGGATCTTCAGAAGATCTTAATACCTGGGCAGGTATATGAGCATCTAGCTGACTGATCCAGATTGCATTCAATTTCAGAGTCATCTTCAAAGGCATGTAGCATTTATTTCAGTAGCATAGGGAAAATTAATGGTACCTGGACTAAGCAGATATTTTATGTTAAAAATGAGTAAATGTGGACTAGGCTACTTCTGTTTCAAGAACTATTGAAAACTTCAAGGCCAGAAAATCTGGCAAAAGACTCTGAGCTAGTATGGCCACTTTAGCTTTGAACGGCAACAATGAATCTAGGAGAACTTTTATTTCTGATCTTTCAGACAGATTCAGCCGCATCCAAAAGAGGTTGATTACTGGAACTTGGAATATTGTCCCCATTGGCTTTTATTGCCTTTTATCAAATATAGTAGCTTCAAACATAAGATAAGTGGACTGGAAGAAGTTTGTAGGAAGGACGTTTTTCGCATTTCTTCTTTCCAAACTATTGAACATAAAAAAGTCAGGCCTGCTATCTTAGCTAAAAGTTTGTGGATTTAAATGTACAAGTTTAAGTCATATTATACTGATATATCTTTCATGTCTTTTGTGATAAATATTTTATCCAGTCAGCCATTCTTCCCTAAGCCATTTGAAGGCTCTGTAACAGAACAACGATCTCATTATTATGTATAAATTAAAAAATATTTTGTGTACAACAATTGTTTATTCTCTTACATGACAGTAAAACCAAAATATGTAGATTTAAGAATCTTACTGTACTTTTCAATCAGCGTTCTAGACCTGCTGAAAATAGCTGTGCAGCCTAAGCAGACTCTTTATTTAGCATTTCTAAAAGTGTCATAAGGAGTTAATAAGACCCAGCTGTACAAACTCTTTCTGCTAAGCAGCTTCTGTTGCTTTGGTCACCACAGGTATCGCAGTAACCTGTAAACTCTTATAACTAGTGTATCAAAGTTGTGCTACTTAATAGATCTTAAGTAAAACACAACAAAGCTGCTTATTGTCACTCATAAAAAAAACCTCCCTCAGACATAGTTTTTTAGAAGAGAGTATAGCACAATTTTTTGCGATTGTAAAATAAAAGAAACCAGAGAATTAAAAAGAGACTAGAACAATATAACAGCAGGTCATCAACTGAACTTAGCCACTGCAGATGGTTTACAAATAGGGTTTCCATCCACAGCAAGTTGTAGGATGAAAGGAAAGGAGACTCCCAATTTCTTGTAAATGGCAATAGTATAAGATTAATCCAATCTCTTGTCCACATATTTTGTTCCATTGAAAAAAAAAACTATAGTTGCTCCATTTATAACCTTTGAGACTACATTTACTTTAATGGTAATAAAAACAAATGAATGCCAGTTAATCTCAACCAAAATTAAAATTAAAATGTGCAAGTTGGTGAACACTACATATTTTAATCTTAATTTGGAAAGTTTGTTATGTAGAGAGAGCTGAAATGAAAATAAAGACTCTAATGGAAGAGTGAAAATATCTTTTAAGCCACACAGTATATATTAAATTACAGTTATAATTTACAATATGAAATGAACCTTTAAGTGACTAAAAACTAAAAGTTCACTAATCATAAAAAATATAGCTATATAAAATCACAGTTCAGGCAACATTATTAAATCACATTATAATGAATGATGCAATATGCATTTTTCATGTATTATGATGGATGTTTTGGAAAAAGGAATTGCCAGGGGAGATTTTATATACAATGAAAGGTCTTTATATGATCTCATGAGAATATTAAAGCATTTATTATATAAAGCCTTATTATTTTGTTGAAAGTCAAATGGATCAAGTTAAATCAAGTTTTAGGCCCAAAAAGTCTTTGTGAGACTAAATTTTACTTGCTATATTGATTAAGCTATTTGTGTACTATAAGCTATTACTAGCTAGCCACTGGTGCATTAATGTTTGTATATCTAATGTTTTGTTGTAGTACACTTGCATATCTATGTTAACAGAGAATCCACATATCTCATTAGGATGACTGAAGAGGCAATGACTTCCATGTATTTGACAGATGCCCCTCTCAACAAAATTTTGCAAGCCCTTTCTTCACTAAGTCCCCATATTACAATGTTATGGATCACTACACTCTCTTCCACAGGAAGCTGTTTCTCTCCTCCAAACCATCTGTGAACTAATTTTCTGAATATAGATGCTGATTAAACTTCTTAAAAGTTCTATGGCACCAAGAGAGATTGCATCCAGGATACTCCCATTTCTTTCACAAGTCCCTTCATTTCTCCTGTTTTCCCATCTGCTAGTTCCTGCTGAGAGATGGAAAAGATTGGTCTGGAAGAATGATGGAAGAACAGAAGGGAAAAGAAGTTGACAAGGGATGCTGTATTCTGAGAGCTCACTGCTTCAAAATAATTCATTGTACAATTAGGACAATTATAAATACCACCTCAAAAGTAGACCATTAACAACATTGTTTTAAATTGATTAACAAAACGAATGTATGCATGTATAAATGGAATTATTGGAATTACTTCAAACTTAAGCAATCATATGGATTATTTTTAAATGAAAGTATGAGCCTGATTGTATTATAAAACGTCTTAGAACTCTAAAATAGTTGACTATTTTGCTCGAATGTATTAAAAGACTTTATAATATAGTTGAAATCTTATGAAATTATTCCTCTTTTCCTTCCCCTCCGTAAATTTTTTCTCTTCCCTTGTCCTTATGCACATTCAGATCTATTCTATAAGGTCAGATGACATTCTGGAAAACTGTGAAGGAGATAGTGGGATTGTACTGAGGAAAACAATATTCTTGTCCTCAAAGAAGCGTTCTGCTCATGTAGTATGTAGTTTCATCTTAAGCAAAGTTACCAAATTTCTCAGGATTTTAAAATAATCCATTTCAACTTCAACTCACCTTGCTCGATTTGCTTCTTTTGTCATATCCCATGCCCATGTTATAAAGTTCTGACTCAGGTAGGAAACAATAGATTCAGCACAAAGCATTTGAGAGCAGAATACATTAGTCAGCACACTTTCATCCTGGTGGAGGTAGACAGCGAGAAGCTTCCTCTGTAAAACAGAAAAATAGTATTTGGATAAAGATGGAAATTAATTATAATTTTCACAATATAAATGTAATTCATGTCTTACATCTAATCAAAAATTTATTTGAGTTTCAGTAGAACATATTTCATTGCATTTCAGTCTTCATATATAGACTATCCTTACACATTGTAAGTTCCCTTCAGAAGAGTTATAACCATTGCCTGCTGCTTAGAGATTCTGGCAGTTGAAGACTAAGAAAGGAGGTTGGGGAAAGTTGATATAAACTAGGGTTTTTCAATCTAAGACCTTAAACTCATGCTGATTGAGGAATTCTAGGTATTGGTCTACATGTCTTAAAATTGATGAGATTGAAAAATATTGATACAGGCAAAGCTACCACAAAGCAATTATTCCTGGTGGAATTACTGAGGAAGTATATTAAATGTAGACTATTTGTAGAACTTTAGATTATTTTTACATTAACAAAATTTTGTTTGTACTACAAGGGGGAGAGCCTTCTCTGTGGGAGCCCCCGCCCTCTGGAATGGGCTGCCTTCAGGGATACATCAACTTCCCGATCTCCGGACCTTTC
>JANHZT010009261.1:233301-244387 GCA_032468215.1 Stegonotus admiraltiensis | reverse complement strand
GCTATTGCTTAACACATTGTAAGCCGCCCTGAGTCTCTGGAGAAGGGCGGCATATAAATCGAACCAATAAATAAATATGGGATATATAAGATCACTTTAAAAAAAAAAGGACTAGAACTTTTTTTTTACAAGCCCCGTCTCTGAAGGCAAAATTGCAAGCATTAATTGGCTTTTTATTGCTGCATGTTTGGTAGCCACAGAAAACCAGAAATGCTTGTAGGTGAGTAAGGGACACAATTCTCCATTCTTCTTTAATAGAAAGAAACAGGTGAGCTGCTCAAAAAAGCTAATTTCTCCATGATGGTCATAGAAATGTGTTTATCCATCTTCTCCTAGCCTCCAGCAGAACAGCTAAAAAATCCTTCTGACTTTATTTACAATATTGTAAGTAGAAAACAAAAACAAAAATAGTTATGCATAGATTTCAGTTTCATAAGATTGATTCAGTCTGGAAAATTAAACCAACTTCTGCTGCAAAATAAAGGAAGATTTGTTGTATCAACATTAATAAGTTTTGCTTTATGCTTGATTGAAGAAGTGAAAGCAAATAAAGAAGGAACAGAAAACTAAAAGGTACCAAGAACGCTTTGTGGAAAATCTTAGAGGAAGTAGTAGGTGGAGTGGAATCAAAATACTAAAAAGGAAAGAAAAAAAATAATGCAAGGAATTTATTTATTTATTTTCAAATGTAGAAATTCTTCTCATTGTATTATGCATTATTTGCCAAACCTTGCTCCTCTTTTCATCTGAGCAAAGAATGAGAAAATTTCTTCACATTTTTACTGGGATAGGCTCTTCAGCTTTTTGTTTTTTACAATAAATTTGCTAAAGTTGCTTCTACTCTCCAGTTTCTTGTTTCTTTTTTTCCTGATAGAAGTCATTGCTCTCTTTTATCCCCTGGAGATTGCTGCTAATTTTGAACAGAGAAATAGCAGATCTGATCCCTGCTTTGTTGTGTCTCCTCTGTTCTGCAGGAAAAGAGTCAAAGAATAATATATATATTTAACCCCCATCCTAAAGAAAATAAGACAAAAAAAATAGAGACAGACTCAAAAAGAATTCAAGAGGGACAAAAAAAAAGGCAACTATTATTAGTAATCATACTAATAAGCCAGCAACGCTGCACAGCAACTATATCAACCTAAGGCCACGTTCATAAAATAAGGCATAGTTCCACCCAATTCTGTGCTAGGGATGTGACTTAATCTCTTTTGTTTTAGAGGGCAAGATTAAGACTAATGTACAACTGCAGGGAATTATATATCAGCTCTGATTTAGGAGAATCTTCTTAAGAGTTCTTTAGAATAAATTAGTGGCTCTGGGACGGGCATCTACAGTATGGATCAAAATAAATGTAAAGATAATCACATCAGAAAAATATACTGTACATAGTAACCAAATAAAAAAAGAAAGCTGAGCAGATGAGATATTTAGATTCCTTAGTCAGTCTTAAGTAAAAAGTGCTCTGAAATAGTTCTTTAAATAAACAAAATGCTTTCAGGGTAGAGGAATCCACAAAGCTGCATAGGGGCACCATGTACTTTCAAGGTCTGTTGCACACAGACCTACCAGCTTCCTCCTTATGTTTGAAAAAAGCTGAAGGCAGGAAGGGAAACATTTATTTTTCGACTTTAATGTTTGCAGAGTCATAGAAGCCAAGACATATCTCACTAAACTAGCACCTTTTTAATATCCAACTTGCTATCTTAATAAAAAAAATAATTGGACGTTCCAAAATCACACATTGTCTAGAAATTAAAAGTACAGTAACAACAACCCCCCAACCAATAAAGTCTTAAGTACATCAGCACAGGACATGACCAAACAGCTCCATAGTGGGGCTGATCATCAATAGCACTGATGTTGCTGTACCATCAGAGCAAACTCCGGATTCTGCATCACTCAGGGACCACCTGATTCAGAGTCACGAGCTTTAAAAATATTCACCAAAAACATTGCCTTGCTGGTTCTCATTTCTGCCTGATAGAAGGAGGGACAGATAATTAATTAATGCTGGAAGAGAAGAGGGAACATGCAGAACAAAGAAATGAAAATGAAAATAACTTGAAGACACACAAATATTTTCTGCAGCTTTCTCTGCCCTGATATCCCTCAGTATCACTTGTTCTATACCTCAGTTTTAAAAATAGCCTGGTTCTGGGCAGCTGCTATTGTAATTTTTCACATTTTGACCTGGAATGGCGTTAAGAGCATACTGGGAAATTCATCAATAGGAATGAATTGATTTTATTTGTTTGTTTGTTTGTTTGTCTGTCTGTCTGTCTGTCTGTCTTAAGTTTATACCCCAAGGGAGAAGACTGAATTCAACCAAACTGAAGCACCTTCAAATCAGATTGGTGCTTAAATTTTTACACAAAAATCTGTGCAACTTCAACATGCTGAATATGTGATGTATTCATATCTCTCTGCTGCATTCTGGAAAAAAGCCCCTGATTTGACAAGGCACTGGTAGGGTGCACCACATTAAAGTTCTCTATCATGAACTTTTTAATTTAGCTGGAGAAACAATAGATTGTGGCATACAAAAAACAAAAACATATACAACAAATAAATAGCATAGTTTTAAGCATCTTATCAGAAGTGGAGAAAATGCGCCAAAGTGCATTGCAGAACAGTAATCAAATAAAGTGAATTACCTGTAAGTGTCTGTGTAAGTTTGCTGACATGGAAATGACATTTGGGAAAATATCCAAATGCATCTGATTGGTGGATAGGCTTTAAGTTTAACTTCAAGGCAGGTATTTTCTTCTATGCCAACTTCAAAATCTTCCTTTGCATTGGTTATATTGATAAACCCTTTGTCTGTTAAATGATAGATCAATATTGTGTGGCAGAATTCAGTATTTATCTGAAGGATTTGAACATAAGCACCTTTAATATTCCTCAGTCTAGAGCAGTGATGGCTAACCTTTTTGCCATTGCGTCCCAAAAGCGGTGGGAGCGCGGTGGGGTCACATGCACATATGCCTACATCCATAATTCTATGCGCCCTGCCCCCCCATACTCCCCCCGCTTTTGGCACGTGATGGCATGGTGGACCCAGTAGGCCCGATTTTTGCTCTCCCCAGGCTCGCGCGCCTTTCTAGGAGCCTGGGGAGGGCAAAAACGGCCTTCCCCAACCCCCCAGAGGCCAGAGACAGTGTGTTTCTTGACTTCTGGTGGGCCCAGAAGGCCCGAAAATCAGCTGGCTGGCACACACATGCATGCCTGAGCTGAGCTCGCGTGCCCACCGATATGGCTCCGTGTGCCACCTGTGGCACCCGTGCCATAGGTTCGCCATCACGGGTCTAGAGCAATTAAATGATTATTGAATGGATGGGTGCAATGGTGAAATCTGAACCAGTTTACTACCGGTTTGCTGGCTGCGCATGTGCGCCGCGTGCCAAACACCTATTCAACCAAAAATGCTTTTAAAAGGAAAAAAAAAGGCTCTGAAATCACGCGGCTCAGCTGTGATCGTCAGAGCCCTTTTTTTACCTTTTAAAAGCATTTTTTACAACCTATTCCTATCATTCAGGCGGGAAAAGCGAGTGAGCCGGAAAGAAGCGGCAAGCGGGTAAGAGGGCAAGCGGGCGACCGTGCAATTGGGTGGGCATGGGCAGGGGGGCCAGGGATTTTTGCTACTGGTTCTCCGAACCACCCGCTGCCATCGCTACCGGATTGGCTGATCCGGTCTGAACTGGGAGCATTTCACCCCTGGATGGGTGTCAGACTTTCATTCTGACAGGGGCACAAATATGAGAATACATTGTAGGCTCTCCTAGATCATGTTTTTTTTTATAGTTCAGCTATATGTTTACAAGTAGTAGTGGCAGCTAAATTTGCTTAGGAAGGCTAGAGGCTGATCTTTAATGTTATAATATTCCCTTGTTATACCGTATTGTATGTTCCTTGGCAACTGAGACGCAGAGGATAGAAGTTCTGTTTGACTCTCAATTAATAGACATTAGCCATTTCTTTCTCCAATAAAGATGATGTTAAATTATAGTTTTCATAATCATCCAATGAACATGGTCATTGCTACCTTTATTGGAAGGCCTATCCAATAAAGGTATTAAACATAATACCTTTTGAATACGAAGTTTTGAAACCAACAGAGTTAGTAAGCCTTGAAATCAGAGCATAACATGTTCAAATTATTTTGACTTTTCATCAGTAGCTCCTTCTAATCTATCAAAAATTACGTTTTACAAAAAGAATTTTCTTTCTGTGCAGAAGAAAATAGATTTAAAAATTGCTGGACAATTATATGCATGTTTGAATAGGATTGAGAAGATCTGAAGTGTAATATAAGTCAAATAACGCAAGGGTAGTAACATTTCTATTCTCCTATACCAGAGGTGGAAAATTAATTTTCCCAAGAGGCCATGTGAAAAACTGGGGCTGTGAAGGCATATAGGCACCCACGGACTCACATATGTAAATTTTAAAAAACCCAGTTGCGTTCAAGATAAAAGGAATGCAATTGTATTGCATCCATGATATACACTTATTTACATTTGATTTCTAATTTCTGATTGATATCACTTGGGCCAGACAGAGATGATACTGGAAATAACTAGCATATTTGATTGCTTATTTTTCCTCCCCTTTTAGCAAAACCAAATATTAATTTGCATCAAGAATGACAAATATTAGTTCAAACCCCTATTACAATTGAAATTAACCATAGTTAAATCAATCATGTAACTATATGCTAAGCCTAGAAAAGAATGGAGAGACTGTCTAAAGTGGAATGTTCTAAGTCTCTTAACTTTTAATTAGAAAGTATGAGGGGTAAGCCATGAGCCACAAGGAATCATAGAATCAATGTTTCAGTTGCCAATTTCTAATGGAAAAACAAGGAAATTAGATTCTTATACCTTTGCACAGACTCAGAGGACCTTAACTGGCCAATAACCCTCCACTCCAATAATCAAGAGAAAAATTGGCCACAATCCACTGGCATGAGATACAGTATTTGGGGGAACGGATGGACGCCAACATGTGTTTATCTTCATTGTCAACATTTTATAGAAAACAACATACATTTTATCCTATCAATGACCTCTACTGCATATATCAATGGAAATAAATATGTCTTACCTAAAATTCTAACTATAGCAGTTTTCTTGGCAGCAATTTCTTCAGAAGAACAAGTATAATTACCACCATTATGTTGTTCCACAGATGACATAAATGTATACAGAGTCTTAACCCAAGATGAATTCAGTTGCCTTCTTCCTTCTACCGTCATATTCTAAATGTTTAAATAAAGATTAGAATGTAAGAGCCAATAGCTTTTATTCAGGGTGGACCTATATAAAGTTTCACATTGGGGGATATGTTAGTGGTGAATGACTATGGAGATTCTCTGTCATCCAGGTCGTGGTTGTCCCAAAGGTGCTTTTTCAAGAGGCAACTGGACTTTGTTGTTATTCTTTGAATACGTTTCGCTTCTCGTCCAAGAAGCTTTTTGAACTCTGACTGGATCCTTCCATTCCACACCATTCAGTCAGAGCTGAAAAGCTTCTTGGATGAGAAGTGAAAAGTTAAACTTAGGGCAAACTCTCAAACCAAACAAACAAAGGAACGGTTTAACATTATAGGGTAGGAAGGGAATTAACCTTTGAGAACAACTCCAATGTAATGTAAGAAAGGAGGCTATTGAAAGAAATCTAGCAAGTTAAGAATGCTGAACAACTCAAACATTTTGTAAAGAGAATGGTTAGTATGTCTCATAACAAATTGAATGTGGTAACTGTTCTTATTTGAATTGGGAAGTATGAGAAATGAAGTATGCTAAAATCATACATTTTATTTCAGTTAGTATTTAATATAACCAGCTGGAGTTGTTAGTAGTAACTATCACAAGAAAATGGATCATTTCATTACCTTTGTTAATTGCTTGTTTCCAAAATGCCACTTATTTCCAAATTGATGAGTGTTATATTTGGATCTGCATCTTAAGAACAGTGGATCTCCAACTCTGAGAAATAGTTCCTGCCCAAGGCTTTCTGATTTTCCACTCAGATCTGTATTTTGACCAAACACCATAAACCAACATGCTGAAATCTTTTATAACTTCTACTATGAAATAATACAAGACAACCTTATTTTTCTAGGGTGAGACATTACAGTTCTTGCGATGTGAAATTGGTGGGTTAGGGCAGGGGTGGGCAATTGTGGCTCTTTTACAACCTGTGGACTTCAACTCCCAGAATTCCTGAGACAGCCAAGCTGGGTTAGGGGATGCCAGAGGTGAGCTGGATGTTCCATGTGACTCATAAATGGTAAACTGCTGGCCTATGATTTAAACTCTAAGAATGTATTTGTGTCCCTCAGTTTAGGTGAGGGGCGTTCAATTGTGGCAACATTAAAACTTATGGACTTCAACTCCCAGAATTCCCCAGCCAGCATACCAAGCCCCCCAAAGCATACCGAGCCCCCCTCAGACTAATGCTCCTGTTAAAAGGCAGTATTTAACTTCCAGCTGCCTGAAATTACTGTGAGTTCAATTCTCACCAGGCTCAAGGTTGACTCAGCCTTCCATCCTTTCAAAGGTAGGGAAAATGAGGACCCGGTTTGTGGGGGCAATAAGCTGACTTTGTATAAAATATACAAAAATTATGAAGGATATTGCTTAACGTATTGTAAGCTGCCCTGAGTCTCCGGAGAAGGGCGGCATATAAATCATTTAAAAACAAACAAAAAAAACACACCATAATTTATCCTTAAAATTTAGCCTTAAAATTATTTCCCCAGTTTATACAGATATATATTAGAACATGTAAAAAATGCATTGCAACATTTTGCACAAATACCACTCTAATACATAACATGTATACAAATAGTGTTATTTACTTCCAACAAAAGAGTTAGGGTTAAAGTCAGAGTTAAATTGCCCTTTAAGATTGCGTATTAAGATCTGTAGCTCATGTTTGAGCTTGTGCATTTGAATCTGATTATGTGCTAAAGCAACCAAACACGCTTACCAGTCTTCCCCAGATATAATAAAAAATCCAGTGTAAACATCTGGCTGACTTTGGGACCAGCGACAATAATAATATAAATTTATATGCCACCTGACTCCCAGTTATTTTGGGTGGTTTATGCTTCCAATCCAGTTATAGCTTTGAATATTGGGGGGGGGGGGGACCTTTTAAATTCTTTTTGAAGTAGTAAGGGCAATCTTCTGACTATATGCCCATGAGTAGTTCTTTCTATGCTGAAGCTTATGCTTGAGTTTAGGAATCCGAAGGCACAGTTAACATAAATTAATATATTCCAAGCAATATAGCCTAAGACATAACCCTAAGATTGAAAATCAAGCTTGTCAGATGTTACATCTTTTCTATCCTGCTCTACGGAGCAGAGAGTTGGCCTCTGACAGAAAGCCACTTGAAAAGATTAGAAGCATTTGAAATGTGGATTTACAGGCAGCTGTTATGTGTAAGCTGGGTTGACAAAATCAGAAATGAGGAGGTGATAAGCTACCTGGGAAAGCCAAGGGAACTCATCAAAACCATAAAAAAGTGAAAGTTAGAATATTTTGGACATGTGATGCGACACCCGGAAAAATACGGCCTACTTCACTTAATCCTCCAAGGAAAGATTGAAGGCAAATGAGATCCAGGCAGAAGAAGAACATCATGGCTTCAAAATCTAAGGGACTGGTTTGGGCAAAACTCAGCAGCACTTTTTTATGCCGCTGTTGATAAAAATAGAATCGCCACCATGATCGCCAATGTCCAATGACAGATATGGTACAACAAGAAGAAGAAGATATCATAAGGCAGACTCAGTTTGTACTTGAGTATTACCTATTGTATAAAGCTCTGTGCATACTTTGCTCCAGTTATTACCGATAGTTGCACAGCACCATACATGTGGTTCAAATGTCAAGCCCTCTTTTCTTAAGGAAAGCTGTGCTTTCTGACTTTTCATCAGGTCTTCAGAAACAAATCTACACCTATAAATCAAAATAGCAACAATTAATATAAAATGTTGGTGATGGTAATACTGATTTAAATAATAATCCTCTTCATAACTTTTTAGTATAGCAAAAAATATAGCAGCGCAAGTAATGATAGTCTATTCTTTACAGGCCACGGGTATAGAACTTTATGCTGCTTCCTAAATAAAGATTAATTAATTTATCATCATTTAGTAATGGGGGAAAAAAACTATATCTGAATAGTTTGGTGACTATTTAAGTTAGGAATTATGCTTCATCGCTGAATAGCTGTAGCTGTTTCAAAATGCCCACAGTTACAATGAGGTACAGTAGATAAGATTATGATAACTGCAAAATACTTATTTTATTGTAAACTGCCAAGTCTAATATAAACTAAATGAGCATGATCATTGATAAAGAAGGGGCTCATATACCAAAGATCTGCATAAAATCTATTCCTACTTGCTGGCTCCCTGTCTTGAGTCACATTGTACCACCAGCTTTATGAAGGCAGGAAGCCTTAGTGAAGGAGTACAACAAAATTATGAGAAAACCACTTCTTCCTGTGCACATTGATCTTCCTCATCTATCAATTGGCAGACTTAAATTCAGGAAGCCCTCTCTGGCACTCGCTCAACAGCTGTCTAACAACTTTGACATCAACACACAACGGAAAGCCAAATGGACTGATGAACACCAAGATACAGGCAGTTACATAGATGACCCTACGTAAAAGGTGCCAGATTTTGACCTTCCTTGCCAGCATTGGTCAACTCTGAACAGGATCCGTACCAAACATGGTGTCTGCTAGGACTCATTGTTTAAGTGGGGTCTTGTCTCTACCCCTCAGTGTGACTGTGATGTTCCTCGGCAAAATATCCATCACATTGTGTCTGAATGTCCATCAAGAGTTTACACCGGCCTGATTTTTTCAACATAGACCATCCTGTCCTTGAATAGCTGGGTGGACTGGACATTAACGTTTGAACCACTATAAGTCCATGTATTTGCCATACACTGAATAAATAAAAACCAAAGATCTGAGTCCATTATATCAATCCTTATTTGACTACTAGTGTCTCTTAGTTGTTTGATAGGTTTCATTGGCAGCTCAGAACATCTACAAATTCCTGTAATCTAGGCTGAGCTACACAAAATCTAAAGCAGGTGTTGTCTGGGCATTTAAATATATAGCCAAATATAAGGGGAAGTTGGTTCAAACATTTTCTGAAACTTAATTCCTAGGTTTCTTACATTCTAGAAGCAATGAGGTTTTTGCTAAAAGAGTGATATTGCCTACTACTCTCATAGCCATGAAATTCACATAGCAAGAAATTTTAAGGCAGGAAGGTCATTTTGCAATTTCAGTGGATGAGTATGGAAGTTATCGGAAATAAATAAATTCCATATAAATAAATTCATAGCATATGCCATAGCATTTTGTCAATTCACTACATGACATCCTCTCTTAGAAAAATATCTCAGTCAAGGAACTGGTATCTCAGACAAACAGTAAACAACAGCCTAATCAAGGAACCACCAAGAACAACTATGCCAAAACTTACAGAACAAGCCATTTATATATAAACAGAAAGCAAATCCCAGTCCTTTCTAGTTCTGATGATGTAATCTAGTTGGGTAATGAAGCGTCTTCAAGCAAACCAAGCTCAGAGAGCACCAAGGATCCCACAGTTCAACCCTGAGCTACAAATATTTTCTTCTATGGGCATCTTCTCTCAGATGATACATAAACAATGTAAAAATCGAGAGTCCCAGAAAAAAAAAGACAATAGTTTTGAGCTACATACTTGTCATCAGGAACCTTGCAAGGCAACCATTCAAGAACTGGTGTAGGATGTCCTTCTGATATGCACCTCACACTTTCATCTCCATGTTTTATGAAATATGGCTTTCCTGGGCTTCCTATTGAAAATGATGCATATAATGCTTTTTTAGTGCTTTTTATATATGTAATTTGCACATGAATCTTAGTTATTTTTTATGTTCATATTGACAAAAATTATGCAAAGATTTTGTCTCTGCTATATACATAATGAAATTTCTATAACTGCTCATCTCCAATTCTCTTGGTTGTCTCTCTATATTTTTCTATCTTTGTAAAACATCTAGAAGCCCTGGTGGGACAATGGTTAGAATGCAATAATTCAATTCTAAAAATAGAATTGCAGGCTAACTCTGCCCATAGTCTGACGTTCGATCCTGACTGGCTTAAAATTGACTCGGCCTTGCATCCTTCCGTGGTCAGTAAAATGAAGTCCCAGATTGTTGGGGGCAATATTTGGGGGCTGACATTTGTAAACCGCTCAGAGAGTGATGTAAAGTATTATTGAGCAATTTATAAATCTAAGTGCTATTGCTATCTTTGCTTCCATCATGTCCATACACTTCCTCATAAATTGTCTTTTATTATTTCAGCTTCTCAACTTTCACTTTTTGTGGATCTCATCAGCTCCATCCAACCACGACTTTCTGGGGCTTCCCCTTGTGTGAATTGTTTTGTGATTCAAATCTAATTTATTCTCTCTCAAACCACCATATATTTCTTTCATGCCAGCTTCTTGCTCCTCTGTTTAGTTGATATTCATTCATTAATCCTTGATCCTACCTTTTCTTATTTTACCATTTCCAATGGATATGTGTGTATGTGTGTGTTTTCTTGTTTGTTTGTTTGTTTATTTAGCTTCTGTCATTTCTTTGAAACCGTGAAAGAATAATAAACTGTCATTTATTAACCCTAGAGTTTCTCCCCTCAATTTGCATTATAGCATGTACTCTACCTGTTTTGGTGTACAGATATGTCTTCTGATATGTGTACTTACAGTTCAATTTGCCTCATCTATATTGTTTTTGCAAACCATTCCCATTCAAATAATGCACTATGTGCAATATTTTTATGACCATTTTTTATGCAAGCCAGCACAATATACTTTTTTTTTAAAAATAAAAAGCAAAAAATTAGCACTGCTATGAAAAAATTGAGAACTGTGAATTCAAATGATAACCAAACTTCAGCTTGACATTGGCTAAAAAATACAACATTAGGCAAATTACTATTCAACATTAATTTCTTCCCTTCATCACTTCTAAAGGTGTTTTCTAAATAATTAT
>JANHZT010009261.1:202458-214048 GCA_032468215.1 Stegonotus admiraltiensis | reverse complement strand
TGTATATTTATACAAAGTCAGCTTATTGCCCCCACAATCTGGGTCCTCATTTTACCCACCTTAGAAAGGATGGAAGATGGGCTCCAGTACGAATCCCAAAGTTCGGAAGACAAAACCTCTGGTTCTGGTGACTGACCCAAATTGGATCCTGCAACATTATCTTGGGACATGTTTATTTGTCTTCATTCATATTAACTGTTTCCTGTCTAAAACTGAAACACTGTTATCTTTTAGAAAACGTTACAATAAATAGCTTGGAAGTACATTGCCTGTAAATAATCTTGCCTGGGTATATTTCAGTGGTGGCTTGCCCCCAGTTCGCGCCAGTTCTATAGAACCGGTAGTAAAACCGGTGAGAGGCTCCACCCACTGACACTGACATCATGAAAATGCTTCTGCGCTTGCGCGGCCCCATTGCGAACCAGTAGTAAAGGTAAGTAGAACCCACTCCTGGTATATTTTATATCTCTGGGATATATATAAGAGTAAGGGGCAGGGGGGGGGCTCTGAATCTGGGAGTTTATCATTTTGGTCTTGGACTGTAGATGTCCAAGGCTGATTAATGCTCTAAAGGCCCTCCCTTTCTTTTTTTAATTCTGAATTGTTTTATTCTTGTTTTATCTGTTATTGTTATACTTTATTCATTAAACATGAAACTCAGTCAACTAAACATTCAAAAGTGCATCCCAAAATACCATTGACTGGTGCTAATGGTTGATACGGGCTGCTGCCAGCATCCTAGGTACCAACCAAATACCTTCTTAAGATGTACGATGTTCCAAGTAGCAGTTTTTTGCAGTTCTACTGGTGTTATTGCAGGAAGCTGCAATTTGTTGATGTATCTTACAAAATTCTTGGACATGGTACCAAGTGCCCCGATGACAATGGGTATCACTGTTAGGTTTCATCCATAATCGCGTAGTTTTGATGGCCAGGTTGCAATATTTTGTGATTTTTTCCAGTTCTATTTCTTCGACTCTGGCATCTCCTGGTACCGCAATGTCAATAAATAGTACTTTTCAGTTTTTGACAACTGTGATATCTGGCGTGTTGTGTTCCAAATGACGATCTTTCTGTATGCTAAAGTCCCACAAGATCTTTACCTTCTCATTTTCTATAACTTTTTCCACTTTATGTTCCCATAACTTTCTGGACACAGGTAAGGTGTATTTTTTACATAATGACCAGTGGATTAATTTAGCAACTCGGTCGTGTTTGTTATTGTTGTTGTTGTTGTTAAGCTTTTAGTTTTTGTCTATTTGTCACTCTGAAGGAGATGGGCAGTCTCTCAATGGGATATATAAATAAAGAAATAATCTTCATAAACCTCAAAATCTACAGAAGCTCTGAGTGCCCCTTCAAACAAAGCCAGTTGTCATTCTTAAATGTGGAACAGCTTTGCCAAGGAATCTCACCTGGCACCTACTGTATTTTATAAACATTTCAACTTCAAGATCTTTTTCAGACAGCAGCCTTCTATTGATTGAAATATAGGAAATAATCCAGGGGTGAAATGTAAAATTTGTTACTACCGGTTCTGTGGGCGTGGCTTGGTGGGGGAGGGGTAACGTGACTGGGTGGGCATGGCCAACTTTTTAAAAAAAACATTTCAAAGCATTTTTTCTAATGCTTTGAAAAGCCTCTGACAATCAGGCAACTCAGCTCGGATCGTCAGAGAAATTTTTTAAAAAATGCCTCTCTGACGATCAGACAACTCAGCTGAGATCGTCAGAGACTTTTCAAAGCATTTTTTTTACCACCTCTTCGGCCAAGAGGTTGTAGAAAAAAGTGCTTTGAAAAGCCTCTGACGCTCCCAGCTGAGCCGTGTGACCGTCAGAGGCTTTTTTTTTTTACTTTTAAAAGCATTTTTTCATCAGAAGAGGTTGTAGAAAAAATGCTTTTAAAAGTTTTTTTAAAAAAGCCTCTGATGATCATGCAGCTCAGCTGGGCATGGTGGGGAGGGGGGTTGCAGGGATTTTTGCTACTGGCTCTCCGAACCACCCGCCACCATCGCTACTGAATCGGGTGATCAGGTCCGAACCGGGAGCATTTCACCCCTGAAATAATCATAGTATTTTAAAATGTGTACTCATCTAATCTTATATTGTATACTTGTGCCAATTTGGAGAGATAACATCATGCATTTTAGTATCTTTTTATATATGGCTTGAGATCAGGTTCTCTGAAAGGCTGTCTTCTCCCAGTTACATCCACCTGTCCCACCAGAGCGAAAGGCTGGGAATGTTGCGGGTCCCCTCTCCAAAGGAGATATATCTGGTAGGACCCAGAAGACAGGCCTCCTCCGAGGTGGCTCCCTCCCTTTGGAACATCATCCCTGCAAAGATTAGATTGGCCCCTACTTTGACACTCTTTCATGATGGTCTAAAGACCTGATTTTGCCAATGGGCCTGGGGAACCGAGTTGGATGAAGTCCATCAAGTGACTTATCTGATTGATTGCTGTTGTCAGAGGGTAGATGGGGTGATTGTTTTACAGGTTGTATATTGTATTTTATTTTTGTAAGCTTCCCAAGGTCACTGAGAGTGAGTGTGCGGTCACAAAAACTCTCATAAACAAATTAACAAATAAATAATTTTATTGTTTTGCTCAAATTTAAATTGATTTTCTAAGCCTACCCAATCTGGACATCTGCTATATTCATTTAGGGTTCAATCAGGTTGCAAACAATAAATTAAAAAAAATGCTTCTTCCTGGGACAATATTGCTTTTCTGTTGATTTCATAGCGATAACATTTATAACAGCAACAGATCAATGAAAATTAACAGTTGAAACATTAAGAATTGTATTTCAGTAAATTTCCTTTTTTTTAATTCAGTAATTTAGAATATCCAAGAACTTGAGGATGACAAACATTAATGTAATTAAAGAACTTTCCTGCATATTTGGTTACTTTGTGGTTTATTGGAAGATACTTTATTTTTGAATTAGTTTTATCATTATTGATTTATATTCTTCTTTCCAAAGGGTTTGTTTCATGTTTCTGAACTGACTAAAATAATGGTAATTATTAATTATGTGTATAATTGATTTGTTGGTTCTCCTTAATTATATTTAAATGAATATTTGATGGACTGCTATTAATATATTACCTCATGAATGTATTTATTATATTGAGATGTAACATTTAGAAAGGCAGTACTGTATACATGTTCTAACTTTATTCCTTTCACCCATTACACAAAAAATCAGGTACACTACCCAGTGTTTTACAAA
Organism: Stegonotus admiraltiensis; assembly: GCA_032468215.1. Lineage (NCBI taxonomy): Eukaryota > Metazoa > Chordata > Lepidosauria > Squamata > Colubridae > Stegonotus > Stegonotus admiraltiensis. The sequence continues at coordinate 210,813 of JANHZT010009261.1, read as the reverse complement.
AAGATGGCCAGATGTATTATCTTTTTGAGAATCCCTTCAGGAGCTATCAACCTACCTTGGACAAGTATCCTGTTTCCCCCAAAATAAGACATCCCCTGATAATAAGCCCAATTGGGCTTTTGATCTGGCTATGCGCTTATTTCAGGGTTCAAAAAAATATAAGACAGGGTCTTATTTTTGGGGGAAACACAATATTTATAATTAAATCCACATATACCAGCCTGAAAAAGGGTATCCCAAGAAAGAATGGCGGTAGGTGGGAAGGATACTCAGCTTTTTCTTGTCATTTCTTTATTTGAAAGGAGTATTTTCAAATTAATCTTTTTTACCCAGGTTTTCAAAATTATATTTATCCCTTCCGTATTTTTAAAATGTGCACACCAACTTTTTTTTAAAATTAACTGATTCCTGCTGTAAGAACTGTGGCTTGAAAATCCATATTTGTTTGTGTGTGAGGGCAAGTTCTCAAGCAAAGGCAATATTCAGAATAATTATAGCAGCAAAGGTTTTTTTTTAATAGTACTTTTAGGTAGCATTCATTTAATCTTGAGCAGGATGGCATTGCGAGGTAACCTACGTGCAACCAAGCCTCACTGTTCGCCATCAGATTTATTTCCATATAAAACCGGTGGATTGCACTGTAACAGAAACGACGGGCACGGTTTACGTGAATTTGTCCACGATACAAACATTCCAGTCATGCCTATTCTAATACACACTACGGTGCGGGAGGATTTATATACACAGGAAAAGGTTTAGAAAAGCCGCTGCGCTTCTTTCCCGCCCGCAAAAAACAAAAAAAGTAGACCGAGTTTGCCGCAACCAAACGCCCGCTCCCTGGCTGCCCGCCGCCGCCACCCCGCCCGCCAGAGCTGGGCCAGGCCTCCATCAGCCCCTTCGCTTCCTCCGGGCCTGGATTACCCAGAGGGCCTCACTGTGGCGCAGGCGCATTGAGGAGACAGCTCAGGAAGAGGAAAATGGAATAAACAATCCCGCCGTTGCCGCTGCCTCCGGGACCCTTCAGCGCCTGACGGAAGGCCCCGATTCCCCCCCTCTCCTCCTCACGGCTCTCTTTTAGGCTCTTCTCCCCCGCCGGGCTCGCTTGACCCCTTTAAGAGAAGCACAAGCGCCCTCCCCCTTTCCTCCGGTGTCCTCCCTCGTTCCCGGAACTCCGGCAGTGACAGCGGCGGCCGTGGGACGGCTGCTGCGCCCGCTCCCCGCCTGCCTCCCATGGTGCGGCGGTGGCCGGCAGCGGCCGTGCCTTCTGAGGCGGCCTCGCTGCTGCTGCTGCTGCTGTAGCAGCCGTCGCCGCCATGAACAGTGGCGGCCTCCCCTGCTCCTCTCCGGTGGCTCCCGCCGCGGCGGTAGTAGGGCCGCCCCCCGGGCCGGGAGTTCCGGCGGCGGTGGCGGCGGTCCCCGGCGGGCTGAAGCTCAAGTTCTGCCGCTACTACGCCAAGGACAAGACGTGCTTTTACGGCGAGGAATGCCAGTTCCTGCACGAGGAGCCCGGCGGAGCTTCCGCCGCCTGTCCCGGCCCTCCGCCGCCGGTCGCCCTCGGTGGGCTTCCGCTAGGGCTCCCTCCTGGCCCCGCTGCTCCTTCCGTCGCCGTGGCCGCCTCGCCGGGGCACGGCGGTAGCGCTGGCTATCCGGGACACGGGGTAGCGGCGCCTGGAGCGGGGCCTAAGAAACCCCCCGAGCTGCTGGGAGGAGGCGGAGGAGCAGGCGGCGGCGGCGGGCTGGACGGACCCCGGCTGGCCAGTGAGTGTGGGTTGAGGGAAAGCCGCCGGTAGGCGACTGGGGTGGGTGGGGTGGGCGCCGGGGAAGAGAAACGGAGCTTGGGTGATATGGGCCTCCGGTCTCGGGCCTGGGCTGCGCGGCTTCCTTCCAGAGGAAGCGGAGATGTTAGAAGTGTCTCTCGGAGATGATGGCTCCGGAAGAGGGTGGGCGGCGGTGGTTTGATAGGGCTGCTTCCTTTGGGGGTTTGGAAGGGGGATTGAACCCTGCGGAGCTGAAAGTAAAACGTTTGAACGGAGTAAGGGAAAAAGCTGCTAGTATTGGCCCCCTTCTCCTCCTTCCCTGTGGGAAATTCTGATTGGGAGGTGAACGTGCGGCAGCCTGTCAAGAAATAGTAAAAAAAAGGGGTGTGGTGGAGGTTGTGTGCATGTAGGTATACCCTGGGCGTTGCTTTTTTTATTTAGAATAATTTTTTATTGGCCAAGTGTGATTGGACACACAAGGAATTTTGTCTTAGGTGCATATGCTCTCAGTGTACATAAGGAGAATAAAATACATTCATAAAAAGACACAACACTTAGTGATACCCAAGGTTACTTAATAAGCTATCAAATCGTACAAAAAAACCCAATATAAATGAAAAGATACAAGCAACATGGTTAAAGTCATAAGTGGGAAGAGACAGATACTAGTAAGGAAGAGAAGAATAATAGTAATACAGTCTTAGTAAATTATTTGACAGTGTTGTGGGAATTAGTTGTTAAGCAGAGTGATGACATTTGGGGAAAAAAACTTGGCTTGTGTCTAGTTGTTTTGGTGTGCAGTGCTCTGTAGCGTCTTTTTGAGGGTAGAAGTTGAAACAATTTATGTCCAGAATGTGAGGGGTCTGTAGATATTTTCACATAAATATTTAGTTTATTTATATAGGTAGAAAGGCGATATGGGGGCTAAGGATGCTCATGCTGTGTGGCATGAATGGAGATTTAAAAGTACAGCCCAAAGCCATGTGTAATCGGTACCCCCTTATCTTTTACTAACTCCATCCCTTAGGTTTTGTCATTTTTCCCCCTGTCTAGTTTTATTAACAGTGCTAAAACATTGCTTGAGGGAAGCCTAAATTGATTTGGTTTGTCTCTCTCTTTCTCCCCTCACCCCCATTAGAAAATTGTAGAATCTTCTGATTATTTCAGATGAAAAATATGTTAGAGCTAAATTGCCAGCAGTGTGGGGGAAAAAATCAACATCATTTGTTGGATATCTTTTGAAGTGTAGTTTTTGACAACTTGTAGGGACTTTCCTGTAGATTATTTTTTTTTACTCCTTACAACTTCTAATCAAGTTCTAACTTTCATTTGTTAAATGCTTTGATCTAGAGCAGCTTCCCACTGTAAAAGGAAGAAGGGAGTTTATTATATGTATACTACAAAGCTGCTTTTTTGAACTTCCAGATAGGTTGGTTGTAAAAACAAGAGAGTTTTAATACACATTTCCCTGTGTGTATTGTGCACAGAAGAAAATACTGGTATAAATCCTCTATTTTTTTGGTCAAAAAATTCTTAAAATAAACTTAAAGAGACAATATGTGAAAATAATTGTAGCTATCAAATAATCAGAAAAGGATAGATGTGTTAATCTAATAAAATTACAATTTCTGGAATATCTCAATTTGTGGAGTCCTTGGTGTTCTCTGGGCTTGGTTTCTTGCATACATTTTATTACTTGACTAGGTAACATCAACGGGCCTAGTAAGTGCGATTTCCTCCCTGCTAATATTTAGTAGCTTGTTCTGCCAGCATTGGTTGGAGTGGTTTTCCTTGATTAGGGTATTGTTTGCCTGCTTGATTGTTTGTCTGTTTGATTGTTCACTTGCTAGCACAAAACAATACTCTAATAAAAGAATGGGGCACAATGGCTCAGCAATTAAAGATGCTGAGCTTGTCAGGTGGAAACCTGACAGCCGGGGTTTGAGACCTGAGCACTGTGCGATGGGATGAACTCCCATTCTTGCCTCAGCTCCTGCCCACTTAGCAGTTTGAACGCATGCAAATGTGAGTAGATAAACAGGTACCATTTCAGTGGGAAGGTAACAGCATTGCCTCAGCATATAGGTCATATTGACTACATGACCACAGAAATGTTTTGGACAACGCTGGCTCCCTTAGCTAAGAAATGGAGATGAGCACCTCCCCTAGAATCTGAAACAACTAGACAAGGGAAATTTTTACCTTTACCTTTAATAAAGGAACAACCAAGGAGAAAACCCACACTAACACTATTGATGTTACTTAGTTGGGTAATGAAAAGACTGCAAGCAGGCAACCAAACAACCAAGAGAGCCTCAAGGATGCCATAATTCAACCCAGGCCTACATGTATTCTGTTTTATTGATTCTTTAGTTTAAAAGACCTGCTAAAATAATAGAATTATTGTAGTAAATAGTTAATAGAATGAACTTTAGACTAGGACATCTTTTAAATCAGGGGTGTCAAACTGGTGGCCCATGGGCTGGGTGTGTCAGGCACAGGCCACACTCAACCCAGCTCTGTGAAGGGAAAAACATCGTGAAACGTCGCGTGACGGCAATGTGACAGCGCAAGTTTGACACCCATGCTTTAAATGTTGCTCCTCCTATGAAGTCATTAGATGATCTTAAGTGAATCATTGTGTCTTAACCGCATCTGTAATACGGGTGATAATGATTGCCTTATGGCTGGATAAATTTGGGCTTGAAAAGATTGCAAAACTGGTTTGAGTTTGCTGGATATGAAATTAGGGCATTTAATTGTATGCTTTTAACGTGTACAATTAATTGTTGCTTAGATATCTACAAAAATTATATGAAAAAATATTATGAATCAGACAATTCTCTATTCTGTTGTCCCTTATCACCACATATTGGATTCAGCTGTGTGTTTGCTAGGGGTAATTTGGTATAATCATTCAATGTTTTGATGACAATATACTTGCAGGTTCAAAAGGAATGGTTAATCTTAAATAGCATATGGTTTGTAAATAAATTTTCAAGAAATTTATATAAGTTTTTATCAGAAAAAATATTAACACATTAAGCCAGTGGTAGGCAAACTTGGCAAACAAATTCTGGGAGTTGAAGTCCACAGGGTGTAAGAGTCAAGTTTGCCTACCACTGGGCTTTTAGTTACATTTCTGAGACAAAATTGAAAACTCTCAAGGTATCAAAATGTCTCGGTGTGTATGAGTCTAAAAACATGAGTGCTTGCTGTCTGTTAGGTGGATTTTCCAACATTCAGGTATGCAATAGACTGGCTAAAAAATAATTAGCAATGAGACAAATCCCTTAGCCTATTGCTTTTTGTAGAGCAATGTTTCCTGACTTGGTTTCTTCTAGGCATTTTAGTGTAAAAGTCCCATTGATTCCATCTGGCAACAGGTTGAAAAGGGGCTGTAGATAAAAGTTTTTTCTCATGATGATTTCTGTTTTAGATAGCAGGGCAGCTTTTCATTTTGGGTTGACTAACTAGTCTCACACACTACTTTGTAGCACAATATTGCTATACTCAGTTTTTCAAGTCTAGCATGGGATTGTCTTGTTCTTCAAAAAAGATGTCTAGTCTTGATAGTCATACTCCGCCAGCCACATTTTGTAGACTTATTGCCAAAGCATATGGCACCTTTCTATAATTATATTCAGAAAGCTGTTTTTTTGAGATGCATCTATCGTATCTCAATTGTATGTGTATTTTAAACAAGTATGTAGAAGGAGGGGTGAATAGGATTTATTTATGATTTATTTAATTACAATTAGTTCAATAAAATAATAGGAAGGAAAAGCCTGGAAAAAACCCTGACCTTTGGAAGAATTGATCATTAAATGCTGTTCTGATTAATGTAAGTAAAAAAGAAGACAGGAATAAAATTAGTACATTTAATCCTACATTTTACCTTTGCTCAAATACTCAGTGAAGCAGATTTAAGATAAATTGGTGTGTGTGTGTGTGGAGGGGGCAAAGCCACGAATGCCATTATTTTTCTCTACTAGCTCCTTTTGCTGCCTCTCTATTGCTTCTTCTGCTTAAGGGAGTACTTAAGCTATAGTGTTGACAGAATCAAGGCTGTGATAGATAACTGCTTTGCAGGAAGAGTCACTTTCCAACAAGACATGGGAACTTTTTTGACTCCCGGTAAAAGGAGTGGTCAGAAGCAGCGAAGTACACCTTTCAGCAGACTATATTCCAAGCTCAGAAGGAGTTTTGTTTCATGGTCAGAACAAATCATACAGTTTGTTCCGAGTGTTATTGTTTTGAGTGTTTTGCCTATTCTAAGTGTGACAGTTGATCTGCTTGTGGCCCACGGCTGGACTGCTTTTTTGCAACTTAGCTAATATATAGCAGCAGGGAATAGTCATATTCCTGATGCTGTTGGCTTAGATGAAATGGGATGATGTGGCAGTTGAGTGTTGAGAAGAAAGCAGTTAAGTACTTGGCTAGATAGAATATAAAGACGGTTGCAGATTCATGCCAGTCAGTTTGCTGCTAAATTATCACTATTTTTTTATTATTATTTTTTTGCTATGGGGAAGTTAGAATTCATGTGGTAGTTAACTTTGTGGCTAAAGTTTATGTATGAAGGCATGGGTGTTGCATGTGTGTTGTGTGATATTTTGCTAGCAGAATACAGATGTGTGTGTATGAATTACGTTTCACAAAAGTGTTGCTAAAACTTTTGAGGTTGCATAAATGTGCAGTGGGTATTTTGTTCTCTTTGACCTTTGATGTATACCTAAAGTACATTTAAAATTTTGGGGGGAAGTTTGTTCTTGCCTTCTGGGACCATGATCGGTTGTTTAATTTTTTATGACTTGAAATCAGTTTGTAGTTATGAGTACATGATTGTTCCTGTTATGGATTTTTTGGAATGTAGTTTTCTTGCAGGGTATAGAACAACTTAATATTTATCATTGAGCTGTGTATATTATATGCTTTGATGCAAGCATTATAAGTTTCACATTTGGTTGTGTTTCAGAAAGATTTTAACATTTTTTAAAAACATAAAAATATTCCCTAGTAAAGAGTGTAATACATACTAGCTGGCTGAACTTCTCTTCTGAACCTGCTGTGTTAAAGTATTTAAGTAAGTGCTAATGAAAGAAATGCAGATAATTTCCTTTATTTGCTCCTGAGCTCAACAAAAGATTTATTTAACTACCTAAAGTTGTAATTTTTTCCTATCGAAATCTCTGGAGTGGTGAGATTTGATCCAGTCTACTAAATATAATCTATTGGAAAACTTTCAAATATGTCTTTAAAATCCCTTTAGTTAGTTCTTCTGCAAATTGACTGGCTGTTAGTGGTCATTGTGAATTGCCAGCCTACCTAATCTTGGCACCCTTTGGTGATTATAAGGAACAGGGTTTGATAACAAGTTTCTTGTAGCCAAGGTACTCAAAGCATTTTATTTTATTTTCTCACAGAAGTATGCAAACTATTTGACTTGTCTGAATATTGTCAGCTTAGACCATTCCGATGGACCATATTTACAACATCTATCTTGTTTGTACACAAACTAATCTTCTGATTTATGCAGAAAATGTGATTAAGATATCTAGTTGAAGAAGATAATAGAAAGGTCTTAGTAACACTTCTTAAATTGGGTTAGGACAACCTAAAGCATGCATTTTAGGCCAGATTGCAGGGAAACTTGAATCCCAGTAGAAAAGATAGGGCATCTGCTAAACTACCGTAATATGTCACTGACTGGAAAAAGCGATGAAGGAAGTAAAGTAATGCATCATTCTGCATGGACAAGCATTTGGGTCACTGTAGCTTATGTTTCTGCTATCATTGGTAAGAAGGTAACAGGCACATCGTTTGTAGGTTTGTTTATACATAAATGTCTTCAAACATCTTACCTATTTGTACATTTTGGGGAAGAGTATCTCATTTATTTATTTCACCCGTAATTCCTAATTTTAAAAATGACTGGAATAAGCTGTAGAAAAGACAATTACTTGAATGTAAGAATAAATAGAAAATATGTATCATATGCTGACTAGTTACATGGCACAATAAGGCCCATATTTTGCAGCACTCTAACAGTTAAATTTATCTACATCTCCAAAAGTATTTTCAGAAATAAAAAAATAGACATACCTTGTATGAGAGGTACAGATTTTCTGTGGTATATTTTTGAAATGAGTTTTCCCATAATGTGACCTCCAGACACATTACGTTTTTTGTTGTCTGGGGTTGACAGAAATAGTAACTTAGCACATCTGGATTGCACTTAACTGGTGTTTGGAAGATTTGTAGAGATAGTAACACCATAATCCTGTCTATATCTAGTTAGACATAAATTCCACTACTGTATGTAGGTTGCATTTTAGAATAGAATTGTGCAGGCTAAGGCTACAGGACTACACGTGAAAACTATTTCCTTCATAGATGTTACTTCATCCATAAACATCATACAAGAGAGTGCACCATCTCTTTGCTTCTATGAGTTGTTTTGACCACAAGACCAAATGCTGGGAGATGGATAAGGAGAAGGGCTTTTGCAAGCTCTCCCTTTGCTTGTTTCTTATTTGGCCTGTTGGTTAGTTAAATGAATCTGTTTTAAAAACAAAAGAAAACTTCCTATGTCACT
>JANHZT010009261.1:181867-194651 GCA_032468215.1 Stegonotus admiraltiensis | reverse complement strand
AGCAACGTTGCTTTCCTACAAAGATCCCAAGAGCCGTTGCTGCTCTTTTAAGCCTTCTGGGAGGGGCCAATCATCTCATGGCCTTACTCCCAAGTTGTCCTTTTTGCTGTAGCTGCTCTTGCCTTCTGGCAGCTCTTCGCATGTGTGCACTAGGAACAGGCTCCACCTGTTCCTCTGCCTCTCTGCTATCCACCTCTGGAGGCTCCGGAGTCTGCGCATCGCTCCCAGATGGCACTGGCCTCCAACACAGAACCCTCATCTGGGCCTTTTTCCTGACTCCAGGACTAGCCCATTGTCCTCTCAGCCTCCTCACTGTCCGACTCCATTGCTAGCTCCGCAGGCTGCTGGCGGACCACAACAGGTGCATGCAAGCAAAATAGGCAGTTAGAAGGAAACTTACACTAGCGACTTGCAATCTTCTTTGCCTGCTTCCCGTTGACTTTGCTTGAGGGAAGCTGGCAGGATAGGGTGCAAATGGCAATCATGCTGCAACTGATTGTAAATGTGGGGAGATTTGCTAGGCACCTGAAATTTGTTCACATGGCCACAAAGATACTGGAACTGTCATAACTTCGAAGACCAAAATCTCTGAATACCCTGGTTTGAATGTTAGAAATGTTAATTAGCTACTAAATTTTTCTTAAATTCTAGGGGCTTTCAATCTTTGGGATGCCACAATTCCCTGATATAACTAATTTGTGTGGATTCCCCATAAATAGCACTATTAATGACAGTGAAAGTGGCTGAGGGAACATTTTTTCCCTCCAGCAGCTTCCCAAAGTGGCCACTTTGGTACTGGATGTTCTTTCCAGCTCTGTGAAGCTATCCCTACCTGGGTGTGCCCCTCTCCTCCCTTTTTGCACTGCTTCCTGCAAGCAACAAGCTTTTCCTTAGAGCTGTGCAGATACTATTTTTATACTCCTGGCTTTCAGTCCACCCAGAAATTTCCAAAAAACAGATCCAAAGTTTGTGGTCCTCAGTTGAAGAAGCTACATTGAACTTTTTTTTAAAAAAAATAATGTAATCACTTATTTGGTGTATTGTTAAAAAAATCTCTTTGCTAATGGGAGGCATCAGCAAGAATCACTCATGTCTTTATGACTTCACAGTTCAACTAGTTTAATTCACTTTCCCTTGAGGAGCTCCTGAACATGATTCAGGAGTTCAATTGATTCAAAATGATTAGGGGTAAGATAGGTCAAGACTTCTGTTGTGGGAGCTACATTGATTGTCAATTTGCTCCTGGGTACATTTGAATGCTTAGGGCTTGTATGTCTTCAAGACCCTATACTCTTAGCTAAAATTTGCCCATTAGAGGTTATAGCAGAGAAGGTGGATGATCAGTCAGGCAAAGGCTCTGTTATGGCTTTCCTCTTTGGAATAGTTTACCTCCAAGAGCTTTTTCCCAGATGATGTTCAGGAAAGATGTTAAAGTGCAGAGCCTTCAGAGATTCTGAAGATGTAAAGTGAATTAATGATGTTTCTTCTGGGATTAAAACAACAACAAAGTAGGTTTAAGTTTAGGTATAGTCAGAAAGTAGGGGGTACTTTCTGACTGTACGAGCTGTCAGAAAGTAAAAAAACTGCTGCATGAAATAGTTCTTCACAAGAGGTTTTCAACCAGAGGCTGGGTGATTAACTGTCAGAAATGCTGCAAAGAATCCTACATTGAGCAGATTTTGGACTAGATGACTTCTAAGATCCCTTCTGACTGTGTGATTCTATGAGCGTTAATCCATGTTAATCCATTTTGAGTTATAGACATCTGGAGACAAATAGTCTTAATACCTTAATTCACTATTTTTTTATTTTCTGCAGAGGATGACAAATAGCAGCAGTTCACCTAGCCTTCTTAATGACAGTGCCAAGCCATATGCAGGCCACGGTAAGAAAGCTTTAAAATTATGTTAAAGCTATTTTATAGAAAAAATACATATGGTTTAGAACCTCATTATTTAAATAATACATACATTTCAAACCGTTTATTACAAGATATTTTAGGATTAATTTGAACTGTTTTGAGTTTTGTTTTTTTTACATTGCTGATCTGCAATTTAAATCAGCAGATTAAGTATTTTAAGATTTTGGGATGAAAGATGAAATATTTTAGATGAAAACATGAACTGGGATTCATTGCCACTTTTATTACAGCCGAGAATATGGGTTTGGTTAGGGAAATTACTATATCTACATTCTTAAAATGATGCTAAAACAGACAGCAGTGTATACTATATTTAAGGGATATATAATTAAATGTTCTTAGTTTAGATAATTGTATTTTGGTGACTTAAATAATTTAGAAGGGAGGCTTTATGTCAAGAACATTCTTTATCTTCTGTACTTTATTAAAAGCTATATTGTGGGTAAAATTAGTTTTATCTAAAATCCTTTAAAGCAGTCATCTATGATAAACATAGCTAATAAAAGGAGTTGAATTAAGTTCTAAAGTTGCTCTAGTTCTTCAGAAACTATGCTAAAAGCTATCAGCCAAATAAACTACCAAAGACTGAGCAATATTTGTAAAAACAAATTTTTAGAAGAGTAATTGAACATTTTCACCAAGTTACCATTTTATTTACAATTCCTAGACCTAGATCTAAGAAGCTATTATTCATATAATATCTTATATGCAATATTTAGTAATTTGCTGACCTAGATTTAAAAGGAATTTGACACAACAAAGAATTTCATAACCCAGAAACTTTTGAACTTATTGTGCTTGATGGGAGGTTTACAAAAGTCATGTCTTTTTTTTTAAATAAATAAAATAAATGAAATAGTTATGTTTTTATTGTAGTCAAAAGGCTCAGGTAAATTAAGAAGTGAACTAGTCTTACTTGGAAGAGTGGAAACTTACACCTTTAGAATATTTGTTTAGCAATAATTTATTTTTCTATCAATAATCACATTTAAGTAGAGGCCTATCTAATTTTGCTGGGAAAAAATCTTGTTTTATTTCTAGGTATGTTTTCATTATTATTTAGTTCTGCTGTACTTAAAAATAAACCAAAAACCCCACTAAGCCTTTATTTTTTTCTGCAATATATACGCTGCTTAATTTCAAAAAATCTCTGAGCGATATAGTGAGAAGGAAGAAAGGAAGAAACAACAATTTTCCTATAGTAGCCAGTTTCCTAGCTCTTAAAATACTGCAAAGAATAGTGACATGTAGTTTGTTTGAGTTTACATAGCTTGTTGCGTTAAAAAGTTTTGTTTTGTAACTTAGTAATCACCATACATTATGGCAAGAGTATGCCATATTACTTTGATTATATTGTAAAGTATTCATTATTTGGGACAGCGAGAACCATAGTAAGTAAGATAATTCAGAATGGATGGGGGCCACCTGAGATGATTTATGGATTTTGAAAAAGAGAAGTTAGAATTTTTTAAGTATGAAACTCTGTTTTTTGAGCTGCTTCTAGACTCAAAATGTAAGGAAATTACTCTATTTATACTCACAATTGTGAGAAGGAGCTTCAGAGGTGAAACAACTCCACTCCAATTCCGTACAGTACATGCAGTCCTAGTTTCCACTTGTCTGTTCTTGAGTTATGAGTTAGAGAGCTCTGGTGACTTTAGCCAAATCTAACTTACTCAATAAAGCACCTTTAAGAAAATACAGTTATGTGTGATATATATACCCAGCACCTGATAATAATTCTAAAAAGGTTTACCATAAATTACTGTGAAATAAGGGATTACAGGGTCTTAAAAAGAGAATTTTTTATTGTGAAGATACAAAAATGTTGTATAAGGCTCAACACTAAAGAGGAAAAAAGTCTTTAGGTATGAATAAACTTGTTGTTTGAAGTCTATTTAGTTCTGTTTGCAAAATTTTACTATTGAAATAAATTCATTTTGTACATCTCATGAAAGATAAGAGCCAGTTTGGTCTAGTGGTTAAGGCACCAGGCTAGAATGCAGAAGACTGAGAATTCAAGTTCCTCCTTAGCCATGAAAGCCAGCTCAGCCCCACTCACCTCACAGTGTTCTTCTTGTGGGGTAAATAGGAAGAAAAAGATGTGCTGGCTATGTTTGTTGCCTTGAGTTATTTGGTAGAATGTAAATAAATAAAATCTCTGGGTTTCTTTTTTTATAAAATTCGTTTTGCAGATCCTCTTACTTCACCTAGTTCATCCTTGTTTAATGATTTTGCTGCCCTCAGCTTATCTCAAAGAAGAAAAGTAAGTATCACCAAGCATTATAATTTCTGTATCCAAATAATAAAAGTTATGTATATGAGTAGTGTTTGAATATTAATTATTATTAATTAATAGCATATTAAGCACATTTGTGAACTTTATATTTTAATATAATTATGCAATTATTTAATAATGACCCAAAGTTTCCTTCACTTTATGTACCATATCTTGTAAACATTCAGTATGGATTTTAATACTGTAATATTATCAGTGGCTAGTGTTAAACAAGTATTTCAGTTAAGAAATTTTTACTTTTTAATCTAAAGCAAATTCATTTAGAGTGTATCTTGTTGTTGTACCCATGCACAGTCTATTCAGCAATTTTCATATTCCCAGCTTTCTCCAGACAAGGTGCCAGCTCCTCTGTTGGTCCTATCCAGTGTTGGTTTTTTGTAGCTTTCCATAGTTCACTCTGCTTTCAAATTGTTTGAAGTCTTCCATCAACCCAAGGAAGCTTTTCCTAGGTTTTAATCTCTGATGAGCTGGTTGTAGGCCATAGAGAGAGCATTGTCTAGATGTAGATGATTTAAGCCTCTCTCTATATGCTGCTGCTTCTCTGTAAACAGCAGACAGGGCAACGCCGACTAGGTGGTAGATCTTATCTAGAGGGATAGGTTTAAGGCATCCAGTAATAATTCTGCTAGCTTCATTCAGAGCAACTTCCACTTTCCCAGTGTGTGTTGATTTATATCAGATTGGGCAAGCGTATATTCACCTGCAGAAGAGCAAAGAGCAAGAGCTGCTATCTTAAGGAACCTTGGTTTGGCACCCCACTAGATTATCTCTTTCATTATCTTTATCAGAATTATTAGGAAGATAAATATCCCTGGATGTACTTCCAGCTATCTTAATGATTGAATTTTTGAACATTACTTGGGACAAAATCTCTAACTTGTTTCCCTGGAAGCAACCATTTCACCGATTAATTATTTTCACTGTCAGGGAATTTCTCCTTAGTACTAGATTGGATCTCTCCTTGATACATTTCCACCTGTTACCTTTTTTCCTGCCTTCAGGTACTTTACAAAATAGGTTGACCCCTATTTCTCTTCTTTGTGGCAGCCCCTTAAATATTGGAAGACTGCTAGCATGTCATCCCAAGTCTTTCCTTTCTTCAACATCGAAGTTCAAAGTCAGCAATATTTTTCCTATCTTGCTTCTTTGAAACCCGATTTTTGTTTCCACAGAGTGTCACGGGATATAACATGGCTTGTACGATTCTGATCTTTGTAGATATAGACATAATAATGGCACTTGAATATTTTTTCCAAGGTTTTTATGGTTGCTCTACCAAGTGCTAGTCTGTGGCATATTTCCTGACTGCTTGTTCTTTTGCTGTTTATATCCATTGCTGAAGCTGTCCACTGCTTCAGTTTCTTCATTGTCAATTCTAAGGCTGGTTGTGTACTTTGCTATCATTAATTTGTGTTTAATTTTAATCCCATTTTTGGGTTCTTTGACTTTTAGTACTAGGACTTGCAGGTCCTTTGCATTTTCGGTTATATTTTTTTAAAAGCATTTATGTAGTATTCCAATCTACAAAAACTCTTTTTGGTATACAAGAATAGAATGTACCATTAAAATGTTTACATAGGTATAAATCAAATTTTGTTGTTAGTTGTGAAGTCGTGTCTGGCCCTTTGCGACGCCATGGACAATGTTCCTCCAGGCCTTCCTGTCCTCTACCATCCTCTGGCGTTAAATTAAATTAAATAGCTACTTTCATATGTTTGCTATGAGTTAAATGCCTACTAAAATAAAATAGGTTTTAGTACCTTATAAACAGTTAAGAGGGATGTGGCCAGACATCAGGGAATAATTTTTTAACTAGAGCAGATGTAGTGTTAGGTTTGGAAGTCAAGCAATCAGGTCAACAGATGTAGGATCTTCTGTTTTAATACTTACAATTGGCTCTGCTTTCTCTAAACCGATAAGTGTACTTTTGATCCTTCTAAAAATATTTTTGCCTCTTGGAACAAACAGCGCTCAATCCTTGTAATAAATTGAAAATTGAAGATTCAGGAGAATGAACAGTACTTCTACCTCGTTTACAACAGATGAAAATAATGGGTGCCTAAATAAAAAAATCTCAGCTTGCCAAAGGTCATAACAACAGCTTTACACCTTCAGTGGAGTGCATGATTATAAATGATCTTCAGTGTTAGGATGCTATGTTAAGGGACTTTTTAAGAGTATTTCCACTTCTTCACAATGATAATGATATTCAAACTCTCAGTATTAGTCTTTTCTACCCAAAGACTCAACAAATCCTGTCTACATCCTGATTTCAGAATCTGTGGGTTTCTTTGGATAGGATCCACCTGTGTGTGTTTCTCCAGTTTCATTAATTAACACAATAATGGCCAAAACAAGAACAGTGCTATTGTGTCATCTTAACATTCTGCTGACAAGGCTAATCATAGTTCATCTTATTATTTCTTCTTATCCAGTCACTTTCACAAATCCCAAAACTTGGCAAAATGAGGATTTCATATTTAGATCATCCAAAATTTCATTTATTATTTGATAAGAGCGTTGCCTTGCCTTTTTCCCTTTCTCTGTTTTATTACTCTCCTTCCATAATTTTGATATCATTTTTTAGATCCAACAAAAATAAGCATACAACATACCCTTTAGCGCCTATATTATAAGGGAAGGAAATTGTAATAGATACATGTCTGCACTAGCATAGAATCCATATATGTGAATTTTCAGATGATCTTTTAAAAAAAAGCATGGTTAACAACAAGCATTCTGCTATTCTACAAAATTTATTTTGAAAATTGTTCTGTAAAATTTTCCAGTGTATTTTTATATTTAAATATAATATCAGGGCAAGTGTCTTGTCCATTTGCAACTTTAACGTATCTGTAATCTGTTTGGCAAATGTTTAAAATATGGATAAATCTGGACATCAGTTGGGTTACTGAATTCTAACAGAAATTGAATTTCTAGTTCAGTCTGAACCTTCAGTCATAATTTAGGCAAACGATTATGCTGTGAAGAGACAAACATTGTCTGTGCTGTGAAGATACAAACAGTTACTAATAGAATTTTCTCAAACCTTAATAATAAGCAGCCTGGACAATTATGCTTTCATATTAGCTTTCTCTGATGGATTGTGTTCTTTTTTTATTAAAAACACTGTAGATTTGAAAAAGTGAAGAACAGCTATTTATGTCACTCTATTATGTTCTTTTTCCTATACGGAATTGCTTGTTCAAGGTACATCTTACTTTTTAAGTTGATGGATGAGTGGATGAGAAGGTAATTTCGAAAGGAAAAATAAATGGGAAGGTTATATTTTATACCTCCCTCCATTTGTAGCTTTAGAAAAAACATAGTATAGGACAGTCAGTTATAAGACAGGATTTTAAACCATCCTTGTCTTTATGATATAAAATGAAATTTCCTTAAGGACTGCCTGATTGAGAATATATTTTAAGTAAAACTAATTTTGAAGAACATTTTTTGTTTTCTTTAACATAGGCAGATATTTCCACAAGTAAGATTGAATCTACAAATTTAATATGAATACAGTTTTCAACTTCTACATATAGGAAAGCTTAACTTAAAATGCATATCCTTTAAATCAGATGCTATTATTGATATGCTTTAATGCATTGTGATATAAATTGTTGCAGTTGAATTGAATTTTACACGTAATCTAAAGTATTATTCTTGAAACTTATTCACGTGCTCACAAATTAAATTTTATATCATATAATATGGTAATTTTTTATTTATATTCTTTAAGTTAGGGGCAATTTATGGCCATTTTAATGAACAGCCAGATTTAAACTCTTTTCTTTCAATTGAAGTTGTTATATATTTACTGGACAAGTCTTAAATATAAGCTAATGATAATGTGAGTATGAGTGCTGCTCTAATATAAGGTGTTTTAATTTTTGTTAGACTTCGTTAAAAAAAAAAACTTGCTGCTCACTGCCCAGTATCAGATGTTGAATAAAAAGTCAGTATCAATAAATAATATGATGATATATTTTCTGAAATTCTTCCTAATATTCTAAAATGAAGTCTGTGATATAAGAATTACACTAACCTTGTGTGCCTAGAATGACACAACATGCTTAATTTCTGTAATAAGTACTCTTTAATATATTTATAGTTTTTAATATAAGACTAAATTTTGCCATATATAATGTATGGGGCTGATGTAAGTAAATAATTACCATTACGTAAGTCATAGAATATGCACTGTTATGGGGTTCAAAATAGAAAGATGCTTTGTATTTTGCCATTCTTTATTTTGAGAACTGGAAATTTTTCACTTTTATTCTTTATCATGAATTATTCATGCATTCCTGGCCTATTTTCCAACTATTAGCTGGTAAAAATTGTACATTTGGATTCACGAAAGCCATGGTATCCGTTTTGTTATAATCAGAGCACAGAACTGACTGCAAGGCTATAACAGAGACAAATTTAATAAATACACATAGGATTTGATATACTGCATTATGCATTAATATGTTTGGAGGCATTTTGTGTATATGTGTCTGTGTGCATATACATGGACAGATATACAATAATGGGGGAAGGGTTTTTAGAGGAAAAACCTTTGGGCTTTAATCCCTTTATGCGTGAATGAATTTGAATACCAAAATATTTATTTTTTCTAAATAACCATAGGATGGATGTATACAGCTTTACTGAGTAAAGCCGATAAGGAAGTGGATAAACTGAAGTTGCTCCCGGTCTTTTTCTTATCCAGAAGAATCTTAAAGAAAAAGAAGCATCATTTATTTAGGGCTTGTCTGTATTTCAAATATGAATAGTCACTCTGAAGTTACATCAATGAGCAAGGAATGATCAAAAAGCACCTGGGTCCTTGTTTAGATGAATACGGAATTTCTCTGGTGCTATAAATGTTTGTGGGTATTATATAGATGGGTAATATGAAGTTCACAATTATTTTTTTTTTAAATTCAAGTTATCTTTTCTGGTACCAAGGATTTAGCTTCTCATTAACCGAGTCTACTTGTGCAATAGAATTATTTGAGATCTCACACTTGTCTGTTAAGAAGGGAGTGCACCTGAATCTCTTCTCAAACTAATACAATAAACTAATAAACCATTACTTTTTTGTTTTATCAGTAGCGATGGAATCTTTGTATCTGTCCTTCTCTCTAGCATTTTTTACATACAAATGATTTTAGTGTGATGATTTCTTTCGATTTCTATCCTAGCAATATGTCCTAGCAATTTCTGCTATTACATTATAGATAGCCAGAATTAAGGTTAAGGAGGTACCATGAAATTACATCCAGCCCTTTGTATTATGCCATTTTGCAATTTCTTTTCATTTAGAATAGGCTCTCCATGATTTAATCTTCAGTTACTTTTATGTTACTATATGCTGTGTAAGCCTTAGCATTACTCGACAGAAGACCTGCATTTTATTGCACAAACATCTAGATTTGGTTCTAAAGAAAGGTATGCTATAAATATATTTCCTTACTCTTTATTCTTTTTGTTCGATTGTCCCTACATTTTTGTAAAATAATGTTTATGGTTTAGGATTAGAATTGGCTAACTGAATGTTACAGTTGAAATTGAAAATTCAAGCTTTATTAATCCTGGCTAATTTTTTTAAAAGTATGATGATTTTATGATTGACACTTTACTTTTAGATTAGTTTTTATATTTTTTTTTATTTTTATACAACAAATTAGAATTCAGTACTAAAGCATTATTTGATATTGCATATGCATATTTAAAAGTATGATTCCAAATTTACAAGTGTTTACTTACCAGAATGTTATCTGCTAGCAGAAATCAGTGTAATAAGATACCGTGTGAATTTTAGAATTGATTGAAAGCTACATTTGCAAAATGGACAATTTCGTACTTTTAAAAGAAGTTTATCCAATGGCTTCAAATTTCGAATGTCTTTAAATCATTACAGAATGTAAAGATGTTTTATTTGAATGCCTATTTTCAATTCTGGAACTTTCAGGATTTCATAATTTTTTAAAAAATTCATTATCCTGGTTAAAAGAATATGAAAAGCAAAGCATGTAGGATTGCTAATAATGATATTTTATTTTGTAAGAATATTATGAAAAGGAAGCTCCACTTCTTTGAATTATACATCCTGAATATATTTTCTTGAAATTCAATAAATCTTATGTTGCGTAGATATATATTGGATTATGCTACAGGTTGTTCAGTTTTTGCTTATCCTTGCCCTGTGAACTTTCTTTTATAAGTCATAGCAGTTAATATGGAAGCAAGCCATCTTAGAAATTTTACTTGCAAATTGTTTCCTATTCCACCAATCAAACCAAAGGTATCTATCTAAGGGATACTGGGAGTGCCCTGGTTTTTTTCCTTCTTTTCCATAGCCAAGAAAGTATCGACTGGGGATGCTGGAAGAGAGGATAGTTCCGGTGGGATCAAAGGCACGGAAATCAAAGAACACTATTGGCTGCTTGGCTGACAGGTGTAAAACAGGAGTACCCATCAATATGGTTTGGTGGAACAGAGTCACAGAAAACAATTTACAGGTAAAATTACTTTTTCCTAGTCACTTTAATTAATTTGGGGTACTCTTATTTTTGGAAGATGCTGAGGTCAGGTACATGCAGTGGGATTGAAATTTGATCAAAGCCTTCACAGATAAATAAATACGAATGACTTTTTTAATGTTTCAACTAAT
Source organism: Stegonotus admiraltiensis (assembly GCA_032468215.1). Classification (NCBI taxonomy): domain Eukaryota; kingdom Metazoa; phylum Chordata; class Lepidosauria; order Squamata; family Colubridae; genus Stegonotus; species Stegonotus admiraltiensis. Next base: position 183,764 of record JANHZT010009261.1, on the reverse strand, counting down.
GTCTCTTAGTTTGAATGGTAAGAATAATATAATTTAAAAACTCGTAGTAGTCACATGCTGTTTTTAAAAAATTAGATGATATTCTAGTGAAAATAATCATTTAGGAAGAATGTTAATAAAACAATGTTAATATACTGTTTATTTTAGATGTCCTTGTCTGGCTTATAGTGAGAAGAAGCCAGAATCTGTGGTAGGTGCAACATGGTATAGGATATTCATTGCCACCCTTTGTTTCTTTGCTGTCTCCAATCATTAGTAGCTAAACTATAATAGAACTTGGTAAATTATACAGATTGCCTACTTCATAGCTACTAATACAATGGTTAGTAAATTATAATAGTCTGAAATCTTTTTTTTTTAAATCAAATCTTTAGAAAAGAGAAATCATGCAAAATGCCAGTATATTTTTTGTCACAATCGCAAGTATGGAGAAACAAATACTCTTCAAATTTAATATCCTGTTTCAGTTTTGTCTTAGTATAATAGATTTATAGGGATGTGCAAAACTCACCTATTCAGGGCTGGTATGATTTCTCTAAAAAGTGTAGTTCCTGAGCTGGTCGGTTTTTCATGTCTGCTTTGCTTTCAGTAATTTTTACTGCACTAATAATAGTGCTAATAAAAGAAAAAAAATCTTTGAGATGTTCTGCTCTTAGCAGCCTTTCCAGATCATAGTCTTCCCGAGGTAACAGCAACAAAAAGTATAATAATATCATTTGTTGTTGTTAGTTATGAAGTCTTGTCCGACTCATCGCAACCCATGGACAATATTCCTATTTGTAAGTTAATACATGAGGGTCCGGATAGGTATTCAGCTGCTGCAGAAGCAGAATCCTAAGAACTAGGGTGGTGCAGTGGTTAGAATGCAGTACTGCAGTACTGCTCGCTTCAGGAGTTTGATTCTGACTGTCTCAAGGTTGATTCAGACTTCCATCCTTCCAAGGTTGGTAAAATGAAGACCCAGATTGTTGGAGGCAATATGTTGACTCTGTAAACTGCTTAGAGAGAGCTGTAAAGCACTGTGAAGTAGTATATAAGTCTCAGTGCTATTGCTATTGCAGGAGAACAAAGAAAGTATGAATTTGCCTCTAATGTAAAAATACAAACTGTGAATGCTATTGTACAAAATTAGCTTGTAAATAAGAAGTTCAATGGTAGTAGTCTGCATTATTTTTGCAGTATTATTTTATGTAGCAATTACAATTGCAAAAGGGTGCATTTTGTGCCTGGAGAAGAACTAACTAAGAAGTTAATGTTTCAGAAAAACAGTTATATTATTATATGTTATATATTATCTCTCTCTGTCAAAAAGAGATAAATTTTTGATTTGGAAAGACCTTAAGAATCTTAGTTTTAATTTGATATTTCAATATTTGCTTCAAACAGAAGAGGGAGAATAGCAGAATGTCAGAATAGTTGAAAACTCAGTGACTAAATAAATTACTCTGAATTATTTTCATTGGAATAATTTCTTCAGATGAGTAGGAGGTTTGTCCTCTTGAATCTAGAACATTTCACAGCATTAGCTTTGGAAGGTACAAACTATCATACTGTTCATCATATAAGAACAATCATATAACAATAGCACATATATATATTCTATTGTTATAACACATAACAATATCACCATTCACTTATTTATCAATCACTTGAGGGAAGGGAAAATTGTACTTTGGTTTTGGATAGATCTTTCAGCTTTTTTTTATAGTTCAAGAGGGAACTTTAATATAGACTGTTGCTTAATGAGGGTGTGATAAATTTTGTTGTTCCTTAATGACTTGAGGACTTGAGCCTGTATTCAGTAGATAATGCTATATAGTTTTATTTATTTATTTATTTATTTATTTGATTTCTATACCGCCATTCTCCCGTAGGACTCAGGGCGGTGTACAATGAA